>APFE030464768.1:0-44991 GCA_000404065.3 Pinus taeda | reverse complement strand
ATGAGGCTCGAAGGCCTATTTATTGTTGAGAAACAATGGAAAACCCTAAACATCCAAAAATCTAACCCTAGGAGATAAAGTGCCAAACAATGGGCCCCGTTTGGGTAAATTGGTACATCAACTTCTTGGGGTTGTAACTTTGGCATACAATCTCCATTTGATGCACACAATACCTCGTTAGAAATATCTATCCGAGGACTACAACTTTTGAATGAAAAAAATTGGTGCACAACCCCTTTTGGTCCCGATTTTCCCAAAAAACGTCGTTTAGGGCCTCAAAACGGCTCCAGAAGTTTAGGACTTGAACACGACCTGAAAAACTGCCAAAAATAGTAAATTTTGCTACAAATAAGGAAACTAAAAAAATGAAAGGAACAATGATGGGGGTCCAAGTGGAATAGGCGGGTGGCCACCAATATCCACCTGGATCATTTCTCCCCCCTTAGGAAGTAATGGTCCCCATTGCGTTGAGTTCCTCCATGAGATGAGGAAGCTTCTGCTAAACTTGGTCCCTGGTAAGCCACTTGGCCTGGTGAAGGAGTTGGTCTTCTTTCACAACTCGATATAGTTGGATCCTTTGCTATTGGTTGTTCTTGATCTAAGTGTCCATGATACGATCAGTTGTGGTTTGCTCCATGCAATCTGAATTTAATTTTGTAGGTGTGAGCTGTTATGCAATGTTTTTTGTGTCCAACAATGGTGGGAAGTATGGTCGAAGGTGGTCCACATTGAACACTAGGTATAGGCCAAGGAATGGGGGAATGCTGAGCTCAAATGCATTGTCTCCCACAACCTTGGTAATGGTGTAAGGACCATATTGGAGTGGTTTGAGTTTCCAATAGGCTTCGATAAGGTGTTCCTTCTGCAAATGCAACCAGACTTTGTCTCCCACCTGAAACTTGTGTGGCACCCGATGTTGATCATGTTGTTGCTTGTACTTAGCATTTGATTTCTCCAGAATGTCATGGACTTGCTGTCAGATATGTTGGATGTGCTCAATGAATTTTTTTTCCTTATCAGCTTCTGACTAGACATGAGCCAAATTTGCTTGAGTAGCTGCAATTGGTATGGCCACATCAATGGGACATAGTGGTTGGAATCCCAAGCCCACCTGAAAAGGGCTATGGCTAGTCGAGCTGTGGAGAGCCCAGTTATAGCTGTGCTGGACATAGGGAAGGCTCTCATACCATGTGAGTGGATGATTTGAGTTGTACATGCATACAATCATCCTTTTAACAACCTTTATCTGGCCATTATTTTAGGGATGGAAAGCTGCGAACTTAGTGAGCTTAGTGTCCAACATCGACTAGAGACTGGACCAAAATGTATTGAGGAACTTGCTATCCAAATATGAGATGATAGACTATGGGATCTCAAAGTGCAGTGGCTTCTACTGTGATATTCTTCGTGCAGGCCACCATAATGGCCATCTTCGAGAATCTGTCGGCGACCAAAAAACATAGTTGTTTCCATGCTTAGTAGAAGGAAGGCCCGACATGTAATCCATGGAGATGGATTCCCAAGGTCAACTAGGGGTAGGAAGTGGAGTATAGAGGCCTTGCTTCTTGATGGTCGGTTTGGCAATGGCACAGGTAGTACAAGATCTAATGTACTTCCCGACATCCCATCGAAGATTCAGCCAATAGAAATACTTTTGCAGTACTGCCATTATTTTATCGACCCCGAAATGGCCAGTGGCTCGACTATTGTGTGCTTCCCAGATCATCTTGGCTCGCTCGCTTGAAGGAACAAAAAGGTGTCCCAGGTGGCATAGTAGGGTATCCTGGAGGTGAAAATATGGAATTTGCTGACCCTCCAAGAGCATATGGTATGTGTGGCCGATTTCTAGGTCACTTTTGTAGAGAAGTGGTCAATCAGAGTCTCGTGCCCACAAGAGTTGAGCACGATGGTTAACGCCATGATCGGTGGCCGGCTGAGGCAGTCTGCAACATTATTGGTGCTATGATTCTTATACTTGATATTCAAATGGAATTGTTGTAGATATGTGTACCACTTTTGATGGTGATCATTCTGCAACTTCCCTTGAGTCTGTATGAACTGCAGGGGTCGGTGGTCTGTGTGGATGACCGTTTCCTTCCCAAAAATGTAATGCTTCCATTGTCGACAGGCCTGCACAATGGAATACATCTCTTTATCATAAGTGGGATACTTATGGACTGTGTGTGAAAGTTTCTCACTGTGATATGCCACTAGATTCCCCTGTTGAGTAAGGATTTCCCCAATAGCATAGTTAGAGGAATTTGTCTTGATCTCAAATAGCTGTTGCAAGTTTGGTAAAGTGAGTATTGGTGCGAAGCAAAGGCAATGTTTCAACTCTGCGAATGCCTTCTATTGAGATTCAGACCAAAATAATTTTTCTTTTTCTCCTCCTTTGGTGACTTGACTCAAGGGCCACGTGATATGAGAGAATCCAAACACGAATCTGCGGTAGAAATTGGCAAGACCTAGAAAGCTACGGAGCTATGTCAGAGTGGTTGGGGCTAGCCAATCTTGAATGACTTGGATCTTGTTTGGATCCACATGCACCCCTCATTCGTTAATAATGTATCCTAGATATTGAACGCGGGTCATGCCAAAAGTGCATTTATCCAAATTGGCACACAGCTTGTGTTGCCGCAGTGTTTGGAGAACCTGTCAGATGTGGTGGAGGTGCTCTTCCCAACTCTGGCTAAATATCAAGATGTCATCCAAGTATACCGCTACAAATGAGTTGGTGAATGGCCAGAATATGTCATCCATTGGCCTCATGAAGGTTGTAGGAGCATTCATCAACCCAAAAGACATAACCATCCATTCGTAAAGACCCTCCTTGGCTTTGAAGGTAGTCTTCCACACATCAAAGGGTTCGATTGGTACATGGTGACAGCCGGAATTCAAGTCGATCTTGCTTAAATATTGCCCCCCTTCAGTTGGTACAAAAGGTCATCAATCTATGGGATCGGGTACCTATTCCAGACAATGATCTTGTTTAGTGCCTGATAGTCAATACAGAGTCTCCAAGTCCCATCCTTCTTCTGTACCAACATGATCGGGTTCCCACAGGGCGATGAACTCGAACATATGTGACCTTTTTATAGAAGGTCTTGAATTTGCATCTTGATTTCGTCGTTCTCTAGAATGGAGCACCGATAGATTGGTCCGTTGGGCAGCAGTGCACCTGGGGTCAGATCGATGGAGTGCTTGACTTGACAATGTAGAGGCACCCCTTTGGGGGAGGAGAAGATGCCCTCGTACTCCTTCACGACCTTGTCCATATATTGTTTCTGCGTGGAAGGGCCCTGTCCGAAGGTCGTGGCCACCATCTTCTTCTTTCCTTGAGGGCGTATCATCAGGGAAACAAATTTCCCGGTTTTGGAAATGAGCTTACTGCATTGTTTTGTAGTAACCAAAGAGATGGCGGTAGGCGGTGCTACCTCCGGTATCCTATACAACTTATTTCCCAAAGTAACAATAACAACACAAGGCCTTGGCTCATACACAACATGTTGCTTCCATAAGTGGAGCAACGTCACATAATGCCTCATTAGTGAAGGGCTTGATGTTGTATGGAAGACAACACTGCTGGCTCACGCAAAGATCCCGTCATTGGTGAAGCCACCCAATGGTGTACGGTTGTGGATGTGTTGTGGTTGGTAAGCCCAGCTGCTTCATGACCTCTACTAAAATGAGGTTCTTTTGGCTCTCGCTATCGACAATGAATTGTAGCGGGGAACCCTTTACCCACATCTAGGAGTGGAAGAGGCGATCCTCCTCCTCTAGATCTTCGGGTTCCTCCTTCTGTATCTTCATGGTGGCAATGGTGGCGTTAGGCTCTGCATTGATAATCTGCTTCCCTTTGTCATTCCCCTTGTCGGGTTTTGACTTAGAGTCGGAACATGCATCCGATTCCGAAGCCTTTAGCTCGGCCACCAGTGACTGCTTGGCTCGACACTCACTTGTGTTGTGAGTGGAGCTCTTATGGAACTCACACCACTTTCTCTTGTCCTTCTTCGGCTTTGCGACATTGTTCTTTGCTTGTAGATTTGGTGGGTTGTCCTAGGTCACCCCGCCTTGGCTTTGTCCTTTGTTCTGCGGTTTGGGGGCACCTTTCCCTTGCTTCGAATTTGCAGATCCAAAGTCTCGCTTCTTCTGTTTAAACTTTTGCTCGATCTTGACGACAGATCGGTATGTCATTGCGAACGAGGAGATGTCTAGGAATTCCATCTCATCCTCGATGTACCTATGCAGGCATTCATGGTACTTGAGAATCAAATGCTTCTCAGAATCCTTGATACCCAACTTCATGCGTAGGGTATGAAAAACATTGGTAAACTCTGACACATCCTGGTCCCTTCCCTGTCGCAGCGTTGTCCACTTTATGTATTTATCCTCATAGCTCCTGACAGGGTAGTACTGCTCCTTGATGGCATCCTGGAATGAGTTCCAAGTGGGTGTGGCTGAAAACGGTGAGTTTGTACTTTCATCCTTCTGCTCATAGTAGGTTTCCCACTAGTCCTTGACGTGGGGGGCTTCTTTGAGAAGTGCAAAAGTGATATTTTCTCGGCTGGAAAAATCATGAATAGAAAAATATCCTTCTAGCAGATTTAACCATTTATCTAGAGTGTTTGCGTCTATTTGATCCTCAAATATGGGAATGTCAAAGTTAACTTGTACCTTAAAGGGTGTGGCACTTACAAAGTAGCTGCCGAAAGTAGATGCATCGCCATTGGTAGCCGTTTAAGGTTCTAGGAAAAGTTTTCCATCATCGCATTCCTTTGTTGCTAGAGGGATTATTCGAGCAAGATTTTGATAGGATCTCCTACCCCCTCGTCTTTCTTTTCATCCACCATGGGAGGCCGTTGGTATTTGTGAGGTTGGTCTTGAAAAGGTTTGACTAATTCAAGCCCTAACTCCTTGTATCCTGACCTTGTTGGGGACATGCAAAGAAAAATAGAGAAAGAGAAGACCGCTATAATACCACTGATCCAGATTTAAACAGGAATGCAACAAATTATAGATATAAACATAAATACAAATATGCAGTAGAAATAACACTTCATTTCATTAATATCAAATATTGAAATATGCCTACAAACAGAATGGAAATAAGACTAGCTTCGGCGATGGTATCTTATCTCTGAGAAGAGATGTGGTGGCTACATGCCTCTAAACTGTGTTACAATGAGGCTTGAAGGCCTATTTATTATTGAGAAATAATGGAAAACCTAAACATCCAAAAACCTAACCCGAGGAGATGAAGTGCCAAACTATGGGCCT
Source organism: Pinus taeda (assembly GCA_000404065.3). Taxonomy (NCBI): domain Eukaryota; kingdom Viridiplantae; phylum Streptophyta; class Pinopsida; order Pinales; family Pinaceae; genus Pinus; species Pinus taeda. The sequence goes on along the minus strand of APFE030464768.1, from coordinate 39,714 downwards.
CGTTTGGGTAAATTGGTACATCAACTTCCCAGGGTCGTAAATTTGGCATACGATCTCCGTTTGACACACAAAATACCTCGTTAGAAATATCTATCCAAGGACTACAACTTTTGAGTGGCCAAAATTAATATAACATCCATGCGGGTCCCAGTTTTCCTAAAAAACATCGTTTAGGGCCTCAAAATGGCTCCGGAAGTTTAGGACTCGAAAAACTACCAAAAATAGTAAATTGTACTACAAATAAGGAAATTGAAAAGCTGAAAGGAAAAATGGTGGGGGTCCAAGTGGAATAGGCAGGTGGCCACCAATATCCACCTGGATCAACAAGCTAGTAAATGTGTACTTTGTAAGTACAATAGGTCAAAATATTTATTTACGAAATAAGCTATATAGAAAGAAGAAATTGGAGGATGAGGATATGGAATCCTTCCTCATGAGAGTCTCTTAGTTAAGGGATAATTTACAAGGACTTGGGGAGCCAATCATTGATTCAAAGGTGATCATATGTAATAGACCTTGGTCGATTTTCCATCTAAATAAAATGAGAGCAAGGTCATGGGACATGTATTCCAAGTTGAATGTTGGGAAAAACATAGTGATGGGTGTCACTGGTGATTAATTTATGGCTATAGAAATTGGCAATGGCACTGATAAAGGCAGAGTGGAAATAATTGGCATTCTATTCATGAAATAAAGGAAAATAGGAGAAAAGGGAGATGAAGAGTCAAATTTTCACGAGAGGGAAATGAAGAAAATAAAGGCCTCAATGATAAAAAGGCTTATGAGGATCAATTCACAACATTTTGTTAGTTCAGTTCTTGAGCTCTCTTCCATTCTCTCATTCTCTCGTGTTCTTGCACACCTAGAGAAACCTTGGAGCACTCCTGGAGCATGCTTGGAGCACTTTAGCATTCACTAGGATTGGAGAAAGAAGGAAAAGGAAAGCAGGAAAGTGTAAGGGAATAGTTGGATCAATAGCTACCTAGATTTCTTTGCAGGTAATAGTTTGCATGTGTGATTTCCTTTCTAATTTATGGATGCATGGTATATGCATGTGATTTTCTAGTTATGTGTTGTCACTGGCATGGAGGTTTTCCTGGATTAGCATTGGTTTTAGCCTTGCCTTGTCATTTCTTAGATATCCATGGTGTTGTGGATGTTTTCCACTTGATTTTTTGTTGTTGGTGCTCATGTTTCTTATGGTTGTGAGTTAGAACAAACGCTTTAGAAGCCCTATAATAGATTGGGTTGAGTTACTAGCCTTGGATCCCAGGTTGGGACAAATGCTTAGGAGCCCTTGGTGGGTTGAGTTACTAGTACCTCGAGTTGGGTTGGATAAATGCTCTGGAGCCATGGAAGGTTGTGGGTTGAGTTACTAGTTTCTATATCCTTGGACAACTTGGGTAGAGACCAATTTGGTTCATGTTAGTGATGTTCGACCATAGAGTTGGAATCATTGTGGTTGAGGGTTGAGGTGGCTTAGCTTTTGGAATCCCCGAATTTTTTTTGTCTTGGTTTATTCCACGAGATCCCACATTCATTCTTGGAATATGGCGTGGGGGTGATTTGCTGAAAAAGAGATTTGGTTTAGCCCAATATATGGTTGGGTGGTACATGGAAGTCCCTGACTTGGTTGCTATTTTCTGCATTTATTAATAAGAGTTATTTGTCTACTGTGATTCATGTATACTTGTAGTGATTGTATTGGTGATATTATAGTTTAGTTGCCATTATTCCTATGCTAGTTATTTTTTGGTTATATGATGTGTACCATCTGTGGCCCTTGTCATGAATTGTTTGGTTATTGATTGGTTGATGAATGTATGTACTAATAAGTGTTGTTGCAGCTATGTGGATAGGGCATATAACCTTTTTTATGATTCTCTAGTGAGCTTATTGAATTAGTGAATAGATATGTATTTATAACCTCTAAGTACTATGTACATAAAGTGTTTTCATAAATGAGTAATTTGGATCTCCAAATTCCCAGGGTCGTAACTTTGGCATATGATCTCTATTTGATTATCATAATACCTCGTTTCAAATATCTCCTTGAGGAGGTTGAGCTAAAAAAATGTAAAATTTATTGTAGCACCCTAACGATCTCTCTGTTTTCCCTTAAAATGTCGTTTATGGCTTCAAAACAACCTTAGAAGTTTAGAACCTAAAAAACTACCATAAATAGAAAGTTTTGTTAAATTTAAGGAAACAAAATTGAAAAGAAATAATGTTGGGTCAAGCTAGGTTGATAATAGTGTCATCATGTGTCACTAGGTGTTTCTATTCAGTTCTAGACATGTGGACATCATTTTCCATAAGTGCACCTTTGAAATTGGGTCTTGCATAGTAACTCTCGTCTCATGTTTACCTTTGGTGAGTAGGTTATAGTGGGTAAATATGAGGTGAGCTAGTTACAGGGTGGCATCAGAGCTTCCAAGTTCAAACACTTAGTCTAGATGGGCTAGGTGTGATTTTTATGCATGCATGTTAGTTGTTGATATGTTAGCTATGCATGCATTATGATGGTCATTCTTGATGTTGATGATGTTGATATTGAAACAATTGATATGTTGATTGCATTAGATATATATATATATATAATAATATATTATATTATATAGATATATATATATATATACTATATATAATATATAGTGCTAATGTAGATTGATTGTGTAAATGAGATAGCCTCCCCTGAACTTCACTAAGTTATGTTTGATCATGTTTATATTTGGTTTATCTGACATGGTATGCTTGTAGGAAGAAGATCAGAGATGACAAGCAAGATGATGGATTACGGTTCACGTGACTCTCCTTATGGATCAACTGAATAAAAAATAGATACCTTGAGAAGTTTAAAGGTAGAGATACGAAGTTGTAAGGTGGATAGTGACAAGATAATTGAGTCACAGGAAAGGCTTTCCAGAGCACAGGAAAAGCAAGCAGAAGTCTATGTAGTGATCCTTCCTGGCTTATCATATTTACATAGATAGGTACAACCATGGATCAATTATGGATAGGAGGAAAGTAAAAATGGGGCATATGGTAGCAAGTCTCATGGAGGACACAAGTCGGACAAGGATGACACAGTCAGAGGTGGAAGATGAATGGATACACCTGATAAGAGAGGTAGTGGTTATGTGTTCTATTCTAGTTTTGGATCAGAGAGAAAACATGGTCATCACCATTATCATCCTTATAGGAAGAGTGAGAAGCAATACTTTTCAGATGAGTTCAAGAAGCATGGCTTCTTGGGATGAAGAAGTTCTTTGAGTTGCATGATTATACATAGAACATGAAGTCCAAAATAGTTATTTTTAGTCTCAAAGGGAAAGTGGACATCTGGTGGGAAGATGTGTGTCATAGATATCGAGACAAAGGAGTTGAGTTGACATGAATTCAAGAGACTTTTTAGAAAGAAGTATTTATCAAAGAGATATTATGACAGTAAGGCTAAGGATTTCTATGAGTTTAAGACGGGATCTATGATGTATGGAGAGTACATGACTAAGTTTTTGGAGTTGTTGAGGTATGTACCATATCTTAAGGATGATAAGATGAAGGTTCAAAGATTCGTTAGTGGATTTCCATTAGAATTTAAGGATTAGATTGAGTATGATGAGCCTCGATCATTGCATGAAGTAATTGGGAAGTTGAAAATTGTTATGTGATCTGATAGTCACCTAATGAGTGACCTTAGTTAAGAATTATTAATTGGAGGTATTACAGACTCATGTGCTGGTGTGTCTAAGTTATTTAAGCAACAGATCGATCAGATTGCAAATACATAAACACTTAAAAATGGAAAACAGTAGAGAAATACAGTAAGCAAATACAAGAACGCAAGAAATTAATAAGGAGTTAACCCTATCCTCCAGGGCTACATCTCCGATCCAGCTTCCAGTGGTGGCCTTATTTTATTGTGTCTTGAAGTAGAGAATTACAATGAAGGAGCTCAATATGAGTCTTCTGAAACAGATTGGCTTGGCAAGGTGGTTCTTGGATTCCACAAACCACTAGAGTACACAGACTCTTTTCTTTGCCAGCTCTTTGACCTCTTTGGTCTGACAGATCCTCTCAGGGATGGCTTGAGTCTCTCAAGCTCTCTGGTGCTTGACGCTACCTTTGGTCAACTCAGCCCTTCTATCTTCTTTCTACTTTTGCCTTACTGACTCTTCTCTTCTATGTCTTCTGTCTTCGGTGTTCCTCTTCGAGTCCCGACTCCCCTTTTCTGTCTGGTTTGTACATGGATTTAAACCATTCAAGCTCATGGTGGTTCGATTCCTCTTCCACCTTCTTCAGATCGCCTGCTTGTAGCTGCGCTTGGAGTTCCGTGTTCTTGGTGTCATCATCAGGCTCACAGGGAGTGACCACTTGTCCTCCTGCAAACTACGCCAACCTACTTTGTCAGTTCAATTCTTCAGTTACGCCATGGAATGAGTCTCCCGCCACCTTGGTGGTCAAAACAGACCTCAAATTCTTTCATATCGCGGATTATTCCCTTGTTAAATTCAGCTTCTCCATCAGGCGCGATCTTAGCCATTAGATCTGGAGCCCCCAAATCTGACGCCATTCGCTCGTCCCGCGCGATTGATTAGCTCGACCATTAGTGGGCGATGAGTGGCGGTTTTCTCTCTCCTCCACTTGCCACGTGTCAGGCGATGAGTGGAATCACTCATTTTTCATAAAAACTTCTTACCACCCATGGATGCCCTAGATCAATACCACCGGTATTGGAGCGGGTCCCGCCTTTAGCTCTTAGCCTTCTGTCCCACGGTTTTCCCAGCTCCCACGAGACCGAGTGCTCAAGGCTTCTCCATTTTGAGGTTTTTGGCCCAACGATGCATGATTAGCACTAAGTTTCTTGATCCAGGCCTCCCAGCGGATAATTTCACCTCCCACGTAGTCTCCATGGGCCTTGGTCAACGCGCTTTGACCGAGGTCCTCATCGTTCCACGCTGGCTGCCACTGCCACTGGTTTAGAGGTGTTTTTGATCGTTGTTTTAAATTCTTTGAAGTCTGTTCCGACCTGGTACAGCCATGGCTTTGTTAATCATTCCTTATGGATCCAATTCGGATCACGACCTTCTCACTGAAAAGCTTCTAGACCACCAAAAGTTGGTTTTCTTTTAAGCATCGACTAAGTGAGGGTACTGCTGTCTCACTTGCCCAATATCAATCCACTTTGCACTACGCGGCTTCGAACCTTTGAGTCCAATTCTGAGGTACTCAACATCTCCTCTGCGCATTGTCCTCACCTTCCTGTCCAAGACTGTGTCTTCCTGCAATTCATTTAGATATTCAGGTAGCAGGTCATCAATAGAAGGCAATTGACTTTGCTCTTCAGGATCCTCAATCATTGAAGGTTCAAAAAATCTCAAGCAATCTGCATTTATGAATGAGTAGATGTGCATGTAAGCTGGTAGATCAAGGCGAAAAGCATTTTCACCAATCTTCTCAAGTATCCTAAAAGGTCCATACCTGATAGGATTTAGCTTTTCACCTTCACCTTGCATCCTTTCCTTGCTGATATACAGACAGACCTGGTCACCAACTTGGAAACTATGCTCCATCCAATGCTTGTCATGCCTTGCCTTTTATTTGGCTTGGCTCTTTTCCAGTTGTTCCTGTACTGCCTGGTGGATCTCCTGGATCTACTCAATGAAACTAGTTGCCTTGTCCACATCACTGTGTCCATTAATCATGGTATCTTTACCAAAGAAAAAATCCGAAGGAGACCTTGGTGTGAAACCAAAACAAGTTTGAAAAGGAGATCTCTGTGTAGAAGAGTGTTTTGCTCTGTTGTAAGCATGCTGCACATAACAAAAATGTTCATCCCAAAGCTTAGGATGTTTGTTGCAGTATCCTCTGAGTAACTGGATCACTGTCCTATTAAATACTTATGTTTGGCCATCGATTTGTGGATGAAAAGCTGTGCTTTTCTTCAGTTGGGTGTCCATCATCTCCCACAGACTTGACCAAAACTTCCCCACAAATCGGGTGTCTCGATTAGATACAATAGAGGTGGGCAATCCAAAATGAACCCATACATGTTCAAAGAACAGTTTTGCAGTTTGTTCAGCTGTAATCTGCTTATTACAAGGTATCAAAATACACATTTTGCCGAACCTATCCACAACCACATACATATAATCATGACCTTTCCTAGATTTAGGCAGTCCTCCAGCAAAATCCATGGAAACACTTTCCCAAGGGTGAGAAGGAACTGGTAATGGAGTGTACAGGCCTAGTTTTCTATTACTGGGCTTGCTTTTGGCACACATAGTACACCCTCTTACATATCTAGAAACTGTCTCATTCATTTTCGGCCAATAACAAAATATTTGCAGTTGTGCAGCTGTTTTACTTACCCCAAAGTGACCTGATATCAGAGAAGTGTGTGCCTCTCTAATTATCTTTACTCTCTTTGTTTGTGGAATGCAAAGTTTCCCACAATGATACAAGAGTCGGTCTTTCATATGATAATCCAATTCTTCTACCTTTTTTCCTTGACTCAAAGTTGCATATACATCTTTAAAGTCTATATCTTGAGCATATTGTTCAATGTAGCTTTCATGTAGTACATAATTATGCTTAAGTATAGTAGATGCATTTATAATGGGTCTAGATAACATGTGTGCAACTTTGTTATGTATGCCCTTTTTATATCTGATGACCAAATGAAACTGTTGTAGAAAACCCATCCACCTATAATGTCTTGATTGCTGCAACTTAGTTTGGGAGTGTAGATATTGAAGTGGTTGATGATCAGTATGTATTACTGTCTCTTTTCCCATTAAATAATGTTTCCACTTTTTCACACTCTTAACTAATGCATACAATTCTTTATCATATGTAGGATAGTTAACTACTGCAGAATTAAAAGTCTCAGAATGATAACATATGGGTTTACTGTGTTGTGTCAACACTGCTCCCATGGAATAGTCACTCGCATCTGTTTGGATCTCAAATGGTCTTTGCAGATCAGGTAGTGCTAGTACAGGTGCTGTACTAATCTTTTCTTTCAAGGTATCGAAGGCTTTCTGATGTTTGCCTCCCCACTGAAACACCTTGTTCAATCCTGTCAAAGCATGTAAGGGAGCTGCAATTGAGGAAAAGTTAGAGATGAACTTTCTTCAATATTGTGCTGCTCCTAAAAAGCTTCTCACTTTTGTAGCAGACTTGGGTTTAGGCCAGTTTACAATGACTGCCACTTTAGAGGGATCTATTTTCAATTCATCACCCCCTACTATATGACCTAAATAATTTAGAGATGTTTTGCCAAATTCACATTTGGAGAGTTTAACATAAATTTTTTCTCTTTTCAAAACATCCAATGTTTGATTAACATGCTTTAAGTTTTCTTCCCACATTTTACTAAAAATCAGAATGTCATCCAGATACACAATAATGAAATCATCAAGAAAAGGCCTGAGTACATCATTCATTAATCTCATGAAAGTAGCAGGAGAATTGGTCAAGCCAAAAGGCATAACCAACCACTCATACAATCCCTGCTTTGTTTTGAAAGTAGTCTTCCATGCATCTTGCTTTGCAACTCTGACCTGATGGTATCCACTGTGCAGATCCATCTTGGTGAAATAAAAAAATTCCTTTAATTGATCTAAAATATCATCTATGCGAGGAAGGGGATAACGATTTTTGATTGTTATCTTATTCAATGCTTGGTAGTCAATGCACATTCTCCATGAACCATCTTTCTTTCTCACCAAAGCGATTGGTGACCCACATGATGATGTGCTAGGCTTGATGAACCCCTTCTCGAGCAACTCCTGCACCTGCCTCTTGATTTCAACATTCTCTAATGCAAACAACTTGTACATTCCAATGTTAGGCAATGGAACATCTTGCTGCAAAATGATGTCATGTCTATTTCCTTCTTGGGTGGCAAACCTTTAGGTTCTTGAAACAAAACATCATACTCTGAAACAATCTTTTCTATATCAGCTTGCTGCTTAGCATTACATCCCTCAAATACATTGGTTTTATCAGGTTTCTTTTCCTTTACAACCATCAGTAAGAATTGTTTGCATGAATTTATCATTCTTTTCATCTGCCCTGAGTTTATGAGAGTATAATTATTCTTGAGCTTGTGAGCTCTTACAAAGTATTCGATTCCACTTTAACAAGTAGATACTTATTTTCAGCTCTATAGAAAATAGGCTTTCTATCATACAAGTAAGGACTCCCTAAAACAATTCCACATATATCCAAAGGAATTATGTCTAACTCAACCTCATCTACAAATGCTGACCCAAAAGAAAACTTGAGTTGCACTGTCTAGCCACTTGTATTTGTTCTTTATCATTCAACCATCCTAATGGGTATGGTTTCTTGTGAGGTGTAGTTGCTAATCCCAATTTCTTTACAATTGCTTCAGAAATCAAATTTACTTGTGAGCCACTATCAAAAAAAGTATCAATCTTCTGATGTTTGGAAACAACTCGAATATGGAAAAGCTCATGTCTTTTTCTCTCATGTTCTTCATCAATAATAGATTGAGTAGAATTACTAGTAGATGCTTCAGACTTCTTACCTTTTATACCTGTGGCTACAATGATTATTTCATCTCTCGAGTTTGACCCCAAATCTTTCTGAATAGCTGTAGCAGTCTTCTTCTTCTTGCCCTCGAACTTCTTAGGTCTCAGCTCTAGATGCAGAATCCAATAGTGCTCATCATCATGCCCATCCTTTTTACAGTGAGCGCATGGAGCTTTGCTTTTCTCTATAGTGTTTGCGTTCCTTGCTTTCCACTTATGCTTTCTTTTCTCTTTGCTCTTGCTTGTAGTGGGTTGGGATGGTCCCCAAATTCTAGATTTCCATTCTTTCCTCTAGCCTCTAGATGAGTAGCTTGTACAGATACCTCATCTATACTAGTGGGATTAAACATGAGGATGGTATGCCTCATGTAGCTGTGTAGACCACCAATGTACTTCAAAGAGTCTCTGGTGAGTCTAATGAAATACCCAACATCAATGCTCTCTTTCTGAACTCTTGAGTATACCTTTGCACACTTTGCCCTTTCAATTGCCGAAGAGTTTTCCAACTCATCATGGCTTGTTGCATGTAGGCCAATGGATAGAACTACTTTTTGATTGCAGTAACAAATTCACTCCAGACAAATATGGTCTTACCATGTCTTTTCATATCAGCTTGGGTTCTGCCTTCCACCAAACCAAGGCAGTGCCTCCTAGGCGTAGGCTTGCCAACTGAATCTTACTCTTGTCTGAGTCTATGTTTTGTACTCTACAATACACATCAATTTTTCTAATCCAGTTGTCCAACTTCTCAGCATTTAGCTCTCCATCATATATAGGCAAATCAAATTTAACATCTAGTTTAATCAAATATGCTTTCTTATTATGCACAGGGCTATTAGGAGCTGTGAGAAAGCTTTCTTCTTTCCCCTTTCCTTTTGAGTGGTTATGGGAATGAGATTCATCTTCTTCTTTTTCTTGTTTAGAGCCTGATGAATCTTCATCCTTATGCTTTCTAAAGTCCCTATACATTTCTTCTACCATAGACTTTATAGCTAGGAAAATTTCTATAAATTGAGGGTTTGGCCCTATAGAACCTTCCTCTGACATTGTCTTTCGAGAATAGACTCTCCCAATTTTAGGATTAGTTTCCACCAACTCTCCTTCTCCTAATTTGAGCTTTGATCTAGTGAGCATTCACAGCTAAACCAACACAAACGTGTCTAACCTTATAGCCTAGAGCTCTGATACCACTTGATCTGATAATCACCCTATGAGTGACCTTAGTTAAGATTTAAAAAATAGAAGGTATTACAGAATCATGTGATGGTTTGTGTTCTGTTTTATTTAAGCAACGGATCGATCAGATTGCCAATACACAGACAATAAGTGGAAAGACAGCAGAGAGATACAGTAAGCAATACAAAGACACAAATAATTTTTGATAAGGAGTTCACCCTATTCTCGAGGGCTACATCTTCAGTCCAGCTTCAGTGGTGGCCTTGTTTTATTGTGTCTTTCAACAGAGAAATTACAATATAGGGACTCAATATGAGTTCTCCTGAAGCAGATTTTGCTTGGCAGGGTGGATTTTGGATTCCCCAAGCCACTCGGAGTACACAGACTCTTGTTCTTCCTACCAGCTCTGTGACCTTTGGTCTACAGTGGAAAGAGCCAACTATGATGCTCAATCCAGACAGATTCCTCTATGGGAAGGCGTGAATCTTCAAGCTCTCTGGTGCTCGATGTTGTCTGTGGTCATCTCAGCCCTCTGTCTCCTCTGCTTGGCTTTATTGTTCTCTGCGTTCCAGTCCTCCTCTCTGGGTTCACTATTCACATCTCTCTTGGTCACTTGGACTCTTCCCCGCTTGAATTCGACTGTCTTTGTTCATGGATTTAGCCATTCGATCCTCATGCCTATTCGGTTCCTCTTCCGCCTGCGTTGATTCTCCTTCCGCCTGTGTGCTTGGAATTCCCTGTTCGGTGTCAGCACGAACACTCAGGAAGCAGGCACATGTCTCCATCTAATTGGTGCCAACATGATCATCGATTCATTTCTGCTGTTATACGTTCTTTTCCATTGTGGTTGTCAAACAGATTCCAAATCCCTTTAGAATGCGGCTTAATCCCCTGTTGATTCTGCTTCTTTCCATCGGGTGCAATCTCAGCCGTTTGATCTGGGCTCCTCCAGATCCAACGTCATACACACGTCAAGCGCGGTTGACTTGCTCGACTGATAACACGTGATCATGGAGGTTTTTCTCTCACCTCCGCTGCCACGCATCGATCGCTGAGTGTGATCGCTCCGCTTTCTCCAAAACCATTTACTGCGTGAGGGCGCCCCGATCAATACTGCCGGTTTTTCGAGAGCGTGGGTCCCACCTGTTTCCTTTATCACTTTTTGTTTCTCCACCCGTGGTTCTCTATCTCCCAACGTTACCAAGGGCTTAAGGCCCCTCCATTTCGGCCCGGTTTTCCCAGCAATCGCACATTGAAAATCAGCTCCTTTTCCCGTTCCGGGGCTCCTAGGGGCTACATCGACCTCCTGCACAGTCTCCATGGGCCTCGGTTAGTGTGCTTTGACCGAGGTGCTCGTCGTTCCATGCCGGCTGCCATGGCCACTGGTTCAGGGTGTTTTCGGTTGCTGTTTTGGATTCTTCAAGCATTTGTTTCATCCCGATACAGTCATGGTTCTTTGACAGTCATTTATGGATCTGATTCGGATCATTCAACCATGAATTAGTATCTCACGATTGAGTTACATGACAATGAGTGAATGTGTAACATAATCATGTTATGAATTTGTATAACACATGAAAGTGAATGCCAATAGAGTTAATGTGCGATACCATATTGTTGGAGGATATGGAAGGATATAATATTGCACAAGTGTCCAATTAGCTCCCTACTTATATTGGTGTTGTAGACTTTAACCTTCTTGCAAATAGTGAGGAGATCCCATAGAGGAGAGGATTCCTAAGGTAATATATAGTAGATAAGGGAAGTTCCTCGTAGTATTCCTAAGGTATAGATGGGATATGACTAGATGATGTTTTGAGGTGTTGGCTAGACCTTCCAAGTGATGATGGTGGAATACATGGTATAGAAATGTAGTATTTTGATATCAAGCGACAAATATACATTGAGTAGATGTGATCATGAGTATTGGCACCTTGGTTTATTGGAATAAATATTTAGTTTCATCTTGTAATGGTAGGTATATTAAGTAACCCATGTACAATGAATCTGTAGAAATTCCCACTGTAGATCAATAGATTATGCAATAGACTAAAGCAAAATACAAGATCTACTTCTACAACAAACTTTACGGAAGCTTAATCGAATTGAGCAAGATCAATGAGAACACGTATAACTGAGAATGAGAAATCAATGACACATAACACAGAAGAAATATCCCGGGGAAAGCCTCAGCACAAAACCCCAATCTCTGTATTATCATACAAGTGGAAATCTTGTTCACGTTACAAAAATAATCAGCTCTCAAGCTATCCTTCTCTCTCTGCAATCAAACAATATGGCTCACTGACTAAATAGGCATTGTATATGTCCTCCTCAAGCCCTCTAAGCCTCCTATTTCCTTGCACAATTTTTCTTGGGGTCCAGTGATGCCACATGTGTGAATTGGCCTCGTCACACTCACAAAACTTGAAGAAGTAACTGTGAAATCCTCAAGGAAATAATTCCTTCTGCATGCAAAAGATATTCACAATGGAATATTCTATCAACTGATAGTACACTATCCCTCCATCTGATCTCAACTGGGTCTTTGTCTGAACTGACATGCATGAGTTATTTATGAGAGAATATTCAGTTATTTGAAGTGCAACAGTTACATGCATACATGCATTAACTAACTGAACTCGCAATTAATTCAACAAACTGTTTGAATTAATCTAACTGGACTTGACTCAGTTAACTAAGCCAACTAATTACAACTCAATATTACAACTCAACCTTATCTCTTTAACTGATGGATAAATTCCTCAATCAATGGAGAAACTATTGCATTGATTTTCTACAACTAATTAACTCATGGCGAATTAATTAATTATTTTACAAACAACTGCTAAGATCAAATTCGAATTTTTTACTTCTCTATTTTAGTTCAGGGACTAACTGAAATAGGAAGGTATCCCGAAATGCTATTTATGGCAGTACTAAATTTAACACTTCTATATTTAGCATTTCTTGTTGCTATTTTCAACAGAATCATAGTTCCATTTCATTGAGTATGATTAACAACTAAAAATGAATGAATTATTAGTTTGTTAATATTATTCTAGAACACCTCATGGATGGTAGTAAATATTGAAAGAAAGGATTATATTGATAGATACTCACTTTTATTTGGTTGATTGAAAAGTTTAGGTTGTAGGTAGAATGGTCTCAAATATGAAAATGAGTGCAATTATATAAGAATTTAGGTGTTGTAACACACAAGAGCCAAACACTATGAGAAGGAATCTCATACTTATGAAATATGATATTCTTTATGAATTAGAATCGGAATTTATAAGTTGTATTATTATGAATATATCTATGTTAACTGTAAGTGTATGATACATGGTAGATGATGGATATTGAAGATGGAAACCCTCGAAGAAAGGAAATTGTTAGGACAAAGGAACCCTGTGATTGCCACATGTTATATACTAATAGTTCATGTCTAGTAGTAATTTAGTGCTCTCCTTACATGAGAAATCCATGACAAGATGGATCACCTAAGGGATTGTTTAGTAGATAAGGGGAAATATAAGCCTAGAGGGTGAGTGTATCAAGGAGGAAACTTAAAAGTTCATGTGGGATGGTGGCTAGAATCTTGTGTGTGAGTTAGAAAGGATAATGAAAATAATTATTTCCTATGGAAGCCATTATATGGGATAGATGCATATCCATAGAGATAAGTATTTAATAAAAAATGCATACATATATTTGAATAGATGCTTACATCATGGAATTGAGAAATCTTGTGCATAAGATAAGTGTTTCTTGATAATTTCTATAATATGTATGCTTACTTGATTACTAATGTAGGCATATGTTGGAATGTTGAAGTTTGGTGGTATACCAAGATAGTGAATAGGATGGCACTGCAAATACAATTGAAGAATGAGGAAAATAAGTGTTGTTAATGAGAAGATAATATTTATGATTGTGTTATTCGAAGGGGGATATGATAGAATATCATAGTATTGGATTCAATGTCTTAAACATTTACAGTGAAAAAACTAATTAAAACATCTGCACATAACATATTTACGACGTAAGGCGTTTCCCTCTGAGACCAACTCCCCTCCTATGCCACCTGTACAATTGTGAATCATTGATTTTGATGTTAGATGATAGAAATAATTTTAGCCATTAGATTGTTTGGAATTTTTGGTTACAATTCATTATTGAATGGCCTTAGCCATCATTTGAGAAACTTACAAGCTTGGTTGTGGCTGAAGGTTATCCTGTGCTTGCAAGCTTGGCTACAGCTAAAGGTTATCCTGTGCCAATCATATTCAACGCTATCCTAAAGGGTTGTCTGTATGGTCGCAGAGTGCTTGCAGTTTCTTTGCTTTCTTCTTCATCCCTCTTCTCACCGACCATGGTTATATTCCTCTCAAAGGTATATCTCTTATTGAATATTGTTTTTTCACTGCATTGATTTTGGGTTCTAAGTTCTAACCCCATCTAGATTATGAAGAGCAAGCTTACTTTGTATCGTATTATTTGCTGCTGCAGAAGAGAGTGGCTTTAGAAATGGGTAAATGGATCAAATAATCCCCTACATTCCTGGAATGCCCCAATTGCATGTAAAAGATCTGCCCAAATGATTACAACTCACAGACTCCTCCAATTACATGTTTTAGTTTCTTAGAAGTGAAGCGCAGGCCACCCTGGAAGCCAAATTTGTAATTCTTAATACCTTTTATGAGCTTGATGGTCCTATAGTTGATGCAATATGAACTAGACTTCATGCCTTGTATACGATTGACCCTCTTGTTTTGCAAGTTTCCTACTTGTCGCTGCTAGATAGACACCTCCACCATGGTATTCATACGATACCTCCACCATGGTATTCCATTCATTTAGCTAGCATTTTCTTTCATTCATCTCATCTGGGTTCCCCATTTTCCCTTTTCACATAGAAAACAGAACACCCAAGATTTACACAACTCACAAGGGAAATTTTCCAATCTTGGGGACTTGTCATTGTCATTGGCCATCTCAGAGAAATTAGCATGCAACTCATTTAAAGTTAAAGGTTGATTTCTTGTGGAGGTTAGAGACTCAGACAACTTCTAGGGAACTACATCAATACAATTTTCCATGGCAACCATTATTTCTTCATCTATCCTGTAGTATTGAAATACAATATTATAATGATTGATAAGTTTCCTATCAAGTGCATGAGATTCACCTCCCACCAGCTGCATTGTTTTTTCACTGCATTGATTTTGGGTTCTAATTTCTAACCCCCTCTAGATTACGAAGAGAGATCTTACTCTATATCGTATTACTTGCTGCTACAAATGAGAGTTGATTCACAAATGGGTAAAGGGATCAAATAATCCCCTGCATTACTGGAATGCCCCAATTGCATGCAAAAGATCTACCTAAATGATTGCAACTCACATACTCCTCCAATTACGTGTTTCAGTTTCTCAGAAGTGAAACACAGGCTTCCTTAGAAGCTGAATTTGTAATTCTTAATACCTTTTATGAGCTTGATGGTCCTATTATTGACACACTCTGAACCAGACTTCATGCCTTGTATACGATTGGCCCTCTGGTTTTGCAAGTTTCCTACTTGTCGTTGCTAGACAGGGTTTGTGTGCAGGAAATGTCTCATTCGACACCTCCACCATGGTATTCATGCAACACCTCAACCATGGTATTCCATTCATTTAGCTCACATTTTCTTGCACTCATCTCATCTTGGTTCCCCATTTTCACTTTTCGCATAGAAAACAAAACACCCAGGCTTTACACAACTCACAATGGAAATTGTCCAACCTTGGGGACTTGTCATTATCATTGGCCATCTTAGGAAAATTAGGATGCAACTCATTTAAAGTTAAAGCTTGATTTCTCATGGAGGGTAGAGACTCTGACAACTTCTAGGGAATTACATCAATACAATTTTCCATGGCAACCCTTATTTCTTCATCTATCCTCTAGTATTGAAATACAAGCTTATAATGATTGATAAGTTTCCTATCAAGTGCTTGAGTTTGACCTCCCACCACCTGCAAAGTGGGGTCTTGTTCAGAAACATGCTTAGAATTTGATGATTGAAAAAACGCAGGAATTTTTGTTTCTTGGTATTACATTCTAGTATGTCTTTGTGTGCCATAGTTTATATGAATGAGGTCCTTCAAATATTGTTTCTTAGAGGCTAATGTTTGTATGTGGATGTCTATTGCAGTACTTTTTGTATCATATTTTGCGAGGATTGAAATATATACACTCTGCAAATGTCCTTCACAGGGACTTGAAGCACAACAATCTTCTACTGAATGAAAATTTTGATTCGAAGATATGTGATTTTGGTGTGGCTCAGATTACTTCTGAAACCTATTTCATGACCAAATATGTGGTTACTAGATGGTATAGAGCTCCAGAATTGCTATTGAATTCATCAGATTATAGTGTAGCCATTGATGTCTGGTCAGTAGGTTGTATTTTCATGGAATTGATGAACATACAACCCTTATTCCTTAGAAGGGATCATGTGTATCAGCTGCATTTATCGATAGAGGTAAAGGCCATATATTGTAATATTTTCCTACTGTGGCTTGCCCTGTATAATGATTGTATGCTTCTAAGCCTATTGAAGTTTGAGCCACGCTTCTTGTTCATATCTTGTCTCTAGTTAAAGGACATAGAGACATTTTACAATTTTGGTTGAATGGTTGAAGATATGGCTATAATTTAAATATAATGCCAGTGCGGTGAGAAAGTATTTATTGTATTTGCAGTTGATTGGCATGCCAACTTAGGCTGATAATGCTAGAAGATTTATTCAGCAACTGCCACAGTATACAAGGCAGTCATTTACTCAAAAATTCCCTCATGTGCATGCATTAGTAATTTATCTTTGTGAAATAATGTTGCCATTTGATCCAAATCAGAGGATCACAGGTGCACAACATTACCTCTTTTTCTCGTTGACTGGTCATTTCTTTATTGGTTTGCTAAAGTAGAGCTTTTTAATTCATACTTCTATAAGTTGGACTAATCCTTTGTGGATTATGGTTGTTTATGGTTGATTTCTCATGGAGGTTAGAGACTCAAGTAGCTTCTAGGGAACTACATCAATACAAGTTTCCATGGTAACCCTTATTTCTTCATCTATCCTGTAGTATTGAAATACAAGATTATAATGATTGATAAGTTTCCTATCAAGAGCACGAGTTTGACCTCCCACCACTTGCAAAGTGGGGTTTTATTCAAAAACATCCTTAGAAGTTGATGCCTGAAAAAAGGCAGGAATTGTTGTTTCTTGGTATTACGTTCTAGTATGCGTTTTTATGCCATACTTTATATGAATGAGGTCCTTCAAATATTGTTTATTAGAGGCTAATGTTTGTATGTGGATTGTCTATTGTAGTACTTTTTGTATTAGATTTGCGAGGATTGAAATATATAGACTCTGCAAATGTCCTTCATAAGGGCTTGAAGCCTAGAAATCTTCTACTGAATGAAAATTGTGATCTGAAGATATGTGATTTTGGTCTGGCTTGGATTACTTCTAAAACTGATTCATAATCGAATATGTGGTTACTATATGGTATAGAGCTCTAGAATTGCTGCTAAATTCATAAGATTATACTGCAACCATTGTCAGTAGGTTGTATTTTCATGGAATTAATGAACAGACAACCCTTTTTCCCTAGAAGGGATCATGTGCATCAGGTGCATTTACTGATAGAGGTAAAGGCCATAGCTTGTAATATTTTCCTATTGCGGCTTCCCCTGTATAATGGTTATATGCTTTTAAGCCTATTGAAGTTTGAGCCATGCTTCTTGTTCATATGTTGTCACTGGTTAAATGACATAGATGCATTTTAGAGTTTTGGTTGAATGGTTGAAGATATGGCTATAATTTAAATATAATGCCAATGCGGTGAGAAAGAATTTATTGTCTTTGCACTTGATTGGCACACTAACTGAGGCTGACCTTGGATTTGTTTAGAGTGATAATGCTAGAAGATTTATTCGGCAACTGCCATAGTATCCAAGGCATTCATTTACTCAAAAATTCCCTCATGTGAATGCACTAGCAATTCATCTTTATGAAAGAATGATGACAATTGATCCAAACCAAAGGATCACTGGTGCACAACATTACCTCTTTTTCTCATTGACTAGTCACTTCTTTATTGGTTTGCTAAAGTAGAACTTTTTAATTCATCCTTGTATAAGTTGGACTAATCCTTTGTGAATTATGGTTGTTTATGGTTGATTTCTTGTGGAGGTTAGAGACTCATATAGCTTCTAGGGAACTACATCAATACAAGTTTCCATGGCAACCCTTCTTTCTTCATCTATCATATAGTATTCAAATACAAGCTTATAATGATTAATAAGTTTCCTATAAAGTGCATGAGTTTGACCTCCCACCACTTGCAAAGTGGGGTTTTGTTCAGAAACATCCTTAGAAGTTGACGCTTGAAGAAAGGTAGGAATTGTTGTTTCTTGGTATTACGTTCTAGTATGCGTTTTTGTGCCATAGTTTATATGAATGAGGTCCTTCAAATATTGTTTGTTAGAGGCTAATTTTTGTACGTGGATTGTTTATTGTAGTACTTTATGTATCAGATTTTGTGAGATTTGAAATATATACATTCTGCAAATGTCCTTTATAGGGACTTGAAGCCCAACAATATTCTATTGAATGCAAATTGTGATCTAAAGATATGTGATTTAGGTATGGCTCAGATTACTTATAAAAATGATTTCATGATAGAATATGAGGTTACTAGATGGTATAGAGCTCCAACATTTCTGCTAAATTCATCAGATTATACTACAACCATTGATGTTTGGCCAGTAGGTTGTATTTTCATTGAATTGATGAAGAAACAACCCTTATTCCTTGGAAGGGATCATGTGCATTGGTTGTGTTTATTGATATAGGTAAAGGCCATTGAGTGTTATATTTTCCTACTGCGGTTTGCCATGTATAATGGTTGTATACTTTTAAGCCTATTGAAGTTTGAGCCATGCTTCTCGTTCATATCTTGTCTTCGGTTAAATGACATAAAGACATTTTACAGTTTTGGTTGAATGGTTGAAGTTATGGCTATAATTTAAATATAATGCCAATGCGGTGAGAAAGCATTTATTGCCTTTGTAGTTGATTGGAACGCCAACTGAGGTTGACCTTGGATTTGTTCGAAGTGATAATGGTAGAAGATTTATTCAGCAACTTCCACAGTATCCAAGGCATTCATTTACTCAAAAATTCCCTCATGTGTGTGCATTATCAATTTATCTTTGTGAAAGAATGTTGACATTTGATCCAAATCAGAGTATCACATGTGCACAACATTACCTCTTTTTCTCGTTGGCTGGTCATTACTTTATTGGTTTGCTAAAGCAGAACTTTTTAATTCATCCTTGTATCACAGTATTTGACATCTAGTATCGAGATCAATTTTTGTTCCTTGTCCTACAAACAAGGGGGTATTATACACCAATTTGGTGTTTGCCTTGGTTGTGACCTTAAAATAAGAAGAAGAAGAAGAAATTGTACACTCAAGAAGGCCCTATTCTATAGATTTAAGTTTTACCCATTTAAATCCAGGCAACTAGTAAAATTTTCCTAACACATGGTAATGCATATCCAATTCTGACAAAAGTAGATGAATATCTTATTTTGATATCCTTTGTAGAAAAATTTTAGCTTCTTTTATTTTTTATGACAATGAAAGTTGTTTGTTATTTTGGATGGTAGTACAATTGATTTTATAGGTCAAATTGGTTAAACAAATATGTTTGTTGGTTTTGGAACAATGGAAGAGGCACCTCCCATCCGTGCCCGGAAAATCTACATGATATTAGTGATGAACCCACTTGTGCCATGCCATTCAACATTGATTTTGAGCAGCACACGTTAAAAGAGGATCAGATCAAAGAGTTTATCTATAGAGAGACTATGGTTTTTAAACCATAGTATGCACAATAAAGTAACATTTTGTGCTGACAGTGGTTACAACTTGGAAAAATGAAAGCTGGGCTATGTTCTTGTTTGTATCAGTCATAATGTTATAAATATTTATTGAGTTTACGGAGAAATTTAAATATGTGTATTAAAAGCACTCCATGTTACAACTTTGAAAACTGAAAGCTGGGCTATGTTCTTGATTGTATCAGTCATAATGTTATAAATATTTATTGATTTTAGGGAGGAATGTAAATATGTGTATTAAAAGCACATTTGAGTGCAAGGCAAGTTGTAAGGGAGATAATGATTGAAAGGGTGTAAAGCATTTATATTGGAGTATGTCAACATGATATGCTACAACTTTGTGAGATGCATTGTGCAAGTATGAGTCACAGACTTGAACATTGCGATAACTGTATTATGCTTTATTCTTATTTATTTTCAAACATCAAGGGGTTGTATGAAGATAATTTTTGTTAGAATTTAAGTGAAGAAAAGTTGAGTATGGAAGTTTGCCACTATATATGATCAATATGGTATTTTTTCAAATTCTCCTTTCAGATAAGTGATGAACTTGGACCTTTGGATATTGTGTACTGATATGAATAAAATAAATTTCTTCTTTCTTCCCCAATCTCGTCGGTTTTGTGTTTTCAGCTTTTAATTGTTTGATTTATCTACAATATCTTTTTATCCATTGCACTTGAAATCAAATATTATGTTTTACAACACCATTTTGGTGTCTGGCTTGGATGTGAACTTAAAATAAGAAAAAATAATATGTATGCTCAAGAAGGCCCTATTGTATAGATTTAAGTTCTACCCATTTAAATCCAGGCAACTTTTAGCAGTTGTGTCTCTGAGGAAACACCCACTTAAATTATACCATTTAAATAGAGGCCAAAAGCTAGCACATGAGAAAAGTTTCCCAGCACTCGTAATGCAAATCCAATTATGACAGAATAGATGAATATCTTATTTTGATATCCTTCATAGAAAATATTTAGTTTCTTTTATTTTTTATGGCAATGAAATTTGTTTGTTCTTTTGGATGGGAGTACAATTGATTTTATAGGTCCAATTGGTTAAACAAATATGTTTGTTCATTTTGGAACAGTGTAAGAGGCACTTTCCCATCCATATGTGGCAAATCTACATGATATCAGTGATGAACCCACTTGTGCCATGTCATTCAACTTTGATTTTGAGTACCACACCTTAACAAACGACCAGATGAAAGAGCTGATCTATAGAGAGGCTCTGGTTTTTAATCCAAAGTATGCAGAATAAAGTAACATTTTGTGTTCACAGTGGTTACAACTTTGAAAATTGAAAGCTGGGTTATTTTCTTGTTTGTAGCAGTCATAGTGTTATAAAAATTTATTGATTTTTGGGAGCAATGTAAATATGAGTATTAAAACCACATTTGAGTCCAGGGAAAGTTGCAAGGGAGATAATGATTGAAGGGGTGTAAAGCATTTATATTGGAGTATGTCAACCTCATATGCTACAACTTGGTGAGATGCATTGTGCTCACAGACCTGAACACAACAATAAAATTGTGTTATTCTTATTCTTATTTATCTTCAAACTTTAAGGGATTGCATGAAGATAATTTTTGTTAGAATGTAATTGAAGAAAATTTGAGTCTGCCAGTTTGCCACTATATATGCTCTGTTAGTGTCAGTATCTTCACACTTCCATCAGTGATCAAATTGCTCTTTTTGCATGCATATTAGGTGTCCCATCCGATCAGCTACATTCCGTTAGGTCATGCATCAACTCATGGTAGTGGTTTCATGTCAATTTCCCTCATGACATTCACCTGTTGACCTGTTCAAACATTTTTTTAGTCATTTACTGTCATCCTATTTCATTTCAATTATAAAAATCAGTTTTAGGGTTTGGTCTCACTAGGTCTTAGGGTCTGTCATCATGGTCATCCTATTTGAATAAAAAGGTCAGCAGGCACATGAGGAGGATAAATAAGTTCATAAAATCATAAATTTACTTCTGTTATGCTCAATAATTTTTTTTACCTAAAAACTCTGTTTTGAGGTGAAAACAGAGTTTTTCCATTGTTGTACAAATTTCATGTAATTTCAATGTTTCTATATGTAATAAGTGTTCCAATAGCTGTGCCTGGTGACATGGTGACAAAGCCAACTCTTGCATTACAAAAAAAAAAATCAATGTAAAAGTCCACCTGCAAACAAAAAGCAAAAGTCAGAATGTAAGTGAAATAGGGCATTTGTGAAAAAGCTAGCAAAACATTAGAAAAGTGGGTCTGGTTAATGAAAAATTAAAAGAGAGGGATATAAAAGCCAATTCATTTGTTTAGAGTCTTCATTGTTGCAATTGAAAGAGCCAAAAGCATAAAAATCATGTTTTGGAAGAAAGAGGGCAAAAACAGAGGAAAAATCCCAAAATATTGCTGGCACTGCGCACCTAGGCTTTGGCCATGTGCACACAATCTATGCTGTGCACCTGTCCACTGAGCTTCAAAACTATTTGATCCACCCCAATTCAGTTCAAATTTCTTAATTGGCCCCTCATCAAGTAAGTAAAGCTTCTCATCTAGTTTAGCAAGGGTTTTTCATCAGTTGTGGTGATTTTCATGTCTCAAAAGACTAAACCCTAGCTATCCTCCAAACTATCTCATAAACTTGCAAAGGGTACTTGTTTTCTATTGTTTCTATTCCCTTAAATTATTTTCCCTAAACCCTATTCCCTTAAACTATTTTCCCTAAACCCCATTCCCTTAATCTATTTTCACTAAACTCTAACCCTCCACATATAAACCCTTCTACATACTATTCCCAAACCCTAGCCCTATACCCTATTCTCAAACCCTAATTCCCACATCCTATTCCTTCACTACATTCACTTCATTATCAAACCCCTCATTTCACATTCATACTACCATTCACTCTACAAATTCCCCAAAAGAAACCCTTTCACCTCATATTTCAAAATCTCTTCATACTCATCTGCTTTCACCCCAAATTCATAAGCATGGAGATAGATTCAGACTATGAGAGGGAAGATGAAACTCAGTGATTATTCTAGAGAAGCTCATGTACCAAGAAAGCCACACAAAGGGGGGAAAATCATCTGGGAGGAGCCCACCACTCTCACAAAATTACTTGCTTGCCCTCTTGTTTTTTCTTCATCTTCACAATGGCCAAGTGAACCTTGTTGGTGTCTCTTTCACCTTGACACCTGAAACTATTGCAGCAGCAATAGGCATCCCTAATGTAGGTGAACAATGGAAAAAGGGGCAGCATGTGGGCAGAGAGCATTATGAGCCTTACATTAAGGCTGGTTATCATAGGAAAATCAACAGGGTTTTTCCTTTCAAATACTTGCAAAACATTTATGCTCCTCTCATGAAACTCATCATCAAGTATTTCACCTGTGAAGGAAGGTTTTCCCACCTATATACATATCATGTCAGATTGTTGATGCACTTCACAAGAGTGAGGATGATGAACCTTCCATACTTTATATGCAGGAACATTGAGGAGATGGCTCTCTATATGCAAAGGAAACCTTTTCCTTAGCAATTCAACAATATTTACCACTTCTACCTAATTAAAATTGTTGTTTTGCATCAGCTAAGCTTGCTGAATGTACCATGGGATACCTTCATTACCCACGAAATTTTCAAAGGCCCTCAGGTGATTCCATCAATGCCTCAAGAGGAAGGAGGGCCATCGGGACAACCAGGTGTTCATGAGACTGAAACTACAGGTGTGCCAGTATTTTTCACCTATGAGAGAGGCACTAGGAGGCTTTTTGCTGCTGCCAGGCGAGTACTATCTCCACTAGGGGTGGAAGGGGTCTCATTTTCTTCACCAGACCACAGGCAAATGTTATCTTCACGGGGGGTGAAAGGGGCTTTGCCTTCTTCTCTAGCTATACAAGTTGACCAGCAATCAAAGAGAAAAGACAAAGGGAAGCAAAGGATGCATGAGGAGGTCCCTACTGAATGGCAAGACAGGGATTTTGTTTTAATTGAGGAGGATGTCACTGATTTGGGCTCTCAAAGCTCAAAACTCAAAGACATGATTATCAAAGAGAAGGAGGCTGAAATACAAGCCTTATTTGTTGATCTTGAGAGAGCCAAATGGATCATCAATTTTCTTGAACAGGAAAACAAGAAGCTAACAGATAAACAAACCATTATGGAGCTGCAAATGATTAGGGAGAATAGACAAATTACAAAGAAGAGAAAGATCAAGATGACCTCCCTTGAGCAAGAAATTGAGGATGACCGGGAATCATGGTTGGAGAGGGAAAAAATTCCACTAGATAATATGCTTGAGAAAGCCAACAAAGAGAAGAAAATGTTGTGACATATGGCTTATCACTACCTAACCCGGAACAAAATTTGCAAAACAAGGGTGAAGAGGTTAAAGGCTAAACTAAAAAGAGCTTTGAGGAGCAAAAAAGAGCAAGATAAGCTCAAGATTTTGGCAGAAGCATCATTGGCCTAGCAAGGCACCTAAAAAGGATCACTCATACCAAATTTCAAGAAATTTGGAGCATTTTGTGTCATTTTTGAAAATTTTAATGCAAAAAACAGGGTTTTTCAGCAGGTGTGTAGTGCCACGGGCGCTGCGCTTTTGTTGGGGGCATCCATTTGAAAAAAAGTTTATATTTTTAGAATCAACAGGGAAAAATATGCATGCTCAGAAATGGGTGAGAATTTTGGACAAGTTCTAGGTCTCCAAAAGGGCAAAAAACACCCAAAAAGTGCCCTCTCTGCCACTTTTTTGCCACACAGGAAGCAGTCTTGCGTGATTCAATTTTTGGAGGGGTAAATGTACTCCAAATTCAGAAATTCAAGTTGTTCCAAAAAGTAGACTCACCAAGATTTCCAATGAGCTATCTTGCACCGGATTTGGACTTCGGGACACCTTCCAAAAGTGGCCTAGAAAAAGCGTCGCACATAGGATCAATGTCACTGTGCATAGGGGGAATTTTGCCAGTCTTGCCTGTTTTTCTAGATTTCACCTAGTTTTCTCTGTAGTTGACTTTTTCTTGCCCTCTTGGTGAAATTATCATGGTGAATGATGTAATTTGATGTAATTATTGATGTAAAACACTTAATAGGGTAGATACATAAAGTCAAAGGTGGTTTTGAACTGAATGAATTTGTTTCCTTGGTTTTAGAGGCAAGTTGTTCCACTGCCTAATCTTCAAACAAATCATTGGTCAAAACCATTAAAAAGCTACTAGAAACCAATAAGAAGAGCTAGCAAAAAAAATTGGTTAATGCACTATGGGCAGATAGAGTAAGCCAAAAGAAGTCAATAGGAATGTCTCCGTTCGAGATTGTATATGGTATTGACACGGTGTTCCCGACATCTCTCGCAGTCCCGATTGTTAAACTTCTGTAGGAAGCTTGCAACACAGAATATCATTTTCAGTGGAGAATAAGCCAAATGATCCATTTACAACATATGAGATAGGAAGCTTTTCAGAATACCTTCAAGCTGCAAGAGAGAATTAAAAAGATTTATGATCCGAAGGCAAAGGTGGGAAAATTTCAGATTGAAGACATAGTGCTAAGGTGGGATGCTAGAAACGAGGATAAAGGCAATCACGGCAAGTTCGAGAACCTGTGGAAGGGACCATATAGAATTGCTACATATAGAGGGAAAAATGCTTTTCTACTCAAAGAAATGAACAGGGAAGATTGTCTAGGAGGGCCGGTAAGTGGTCAGCGTCTGAAATGGTACTATCTCTGAGAAGTTTTCTGCTATCACATTTATCATTGTACATACCATTTTTTTATTTCATTGCAAAGTTTTCACTCTCATCATTCCTTTAGCTTGGGGCCTGAAGTGAAGGCTATAAAGCTGAATGTCTAGCTTCAGTTTTTTATTATTTAGTGTCAGTTGTTTATGTTAGTCCCAGTTGAGTCAGTTTAGTTATGAGTCTTGAGTCAAGGTTTTTGTTTTGGTTTTCTGAAGTTATTGACTCCATATTACCCAATGGATGAAGGCACTTATCTTCTTTTCTAGATATCTGTGGTTCTTGGCACCTCCCAAGAGCTACCATCCCCATTGGAGCCAATGTTAGTATCAGTATCTTCACACTTCCATCAGTGATCAAATTGCTCTTTTTTCATGCATATTAGGTGTCCCATCCAATCAGCTGCATTGCATTAGGTCATGGATCAACTGATGGTAGTGGTTTCATGTCAATTTCCCTCATGACATTCACCTTCTGACCCGTTCACACATTTTTTTTAGTCATTTACTGTCATCCTATTTCATTTCAATTATAAAAATCAGTTTTAGGGTTTGGTCTCACTAGGTCTTAGGGTTTGTCATCATGGTCATCCTATTTGAATAAAAATGCCAGCAGGCACATGAGGAGGATAAATAAGTTCATAAAATCATAAATTTACTTTTGTTATTCTCAATATATATATTTTCTTACCTCAAAACTCTGTTTTGAGGTGAAAACAAAGTTTTTCCATTATTGTACAAATTTAATGTAATTTCAATGTTTCTATATGTAATAAGTGTTCCAATAGCTATTCCTGGTGACCTGGTGACAAAGTCAACTCCTGCCATTACAAAAAAAAGAATTCAATGTAAAAGTCCACCTGCAAGCAAAAAGCAAAAGTCAAAATGTAAGTGAAACAGGGAATTTGTGAAAAAGCTAGCAAAACATTAGAAAAGTGAGTCTGGTTAATGAAAAATTAAAAGAGGGGGATATAAAAGCCAATTCATTTGTTTAGAGTCTTCATTGTTGCAATTGAAAGAGCCAAAAGCATAAAAATCGTGTTTTTGAAGAAAGAGGGCAAAAACAGAGGAAAAATCCCAAAATCTTGTTGGCGCTACGCATCTGGGCTTTGGCACTGTGCACGTGTTGCAGGTTTTCCACTACATTTTGGTCTGGTGCTGCACACCTACCAAGCGCTGCGCACCTATTCCCTAAGCTCCAAAATGATTCGAGCCACCTAAATTCACTTCAAATTTATTAATTGGCCTCTTGTCAAGTAAGTAAAGCTTCTCATCTAGTTTACCAAGGGTTTTTCATCAGTTGTGGTGATTTTCATGTCTCAAAAGACTAAACCCTAGCTACCCTCCAAACTATCTCATAGATTTGCAAAGGGTACTTCTTTTCTGTTGTTTCTATTCCCTTAAATTATTTTCCCTGAACCCTATTCCCTTAAACTATTTTCCCTAAACCCCATTCCCTTAATCTATTTTCACTAAACTCTAACCCTCCACATATAAACCCTTCTACATACTATTCCCAAACCCTAGCCCTATACCCTATTCCCAAACCCTAATTCCCACATGCTATTCCTTCACTACATTCACTTCATTATCAAACCCCTCATTTCACATTCATACTACCATTCACTCCACTCATTCCCTAAAAGAAACCCTTTCACCTCATATTTCAAAATCTCTTCAGACTCATCTGCTTTCACCGCAAATTCATAAGCATGGAGACAGATTTAGACTATGAGAGGGAAGACGAAACTCTCAGTGATTCTTCCAGAGAAACTCATGTACCAAGAAAGCCACACAAAGGGGGAAAATTCAGCTGGGAGGAGTCCACCACTCTCACAAAATTACTTGTTTGCCCTCTTGCTGTAACTTGCCTTAAACATCAGTCTTGTTATCAGTTTTGTGAAATGGTAGAGAGGGTGAAATATCATCATGAGCTTGCTAGGTTGTTTGTTCTTCATCTTCACAATGGCCAGGTGAGCCTTGCTGGTGTCTCTTCACCTTGACACCTGAAACTATTGCAGCAGCAATAGGCATCCTTGATGTAGGTGAACCATGGAATAAGGGGCAGCATGTGGGTAGAGGGCATTATGAGCCTTACATTAAGGTTGGATATCACAGGCAAATCGTCAAGGTTTTTCCTTTCAAATACTTGCAGAACATTTATGCTCCTCTCATGAAACTCATCATCAAGTATTTCACCTGTGAAGGAAGGTTTTCCTGCCTACATACATATCATGTCAGATTGTTGATGCACTTCAGAAGATTGAGGATGATGAACCTTCTATACTTTATATGCAGGAATATTGAGAAGATGGCTCTCTATGTGCAAAGGAAACCTTTTCCTCAGCAATTCAACAACATTTACCACTTCTCCCTAATTAAAATTTTTGCCTTGCATCAACTAAGCTTGTTGAACATACCATGGGATACCTTCATTGCCCATGAGATTTTCAAAGGCCCTCAAGTGATTCCATTAGTGCCTCAAGAGGAAGGAGGGCCATTAGGACAACCAGGTTTTCATGAGACTGACACTACAGGTGTGCCAGTATTTGTCACCTATGAGAGAGGCACTAGGTGGCTTTTTGCTGCTTCTAGGCGAGTACTATCTCCACTAGGTGTGGAAGGGGTCTTGTTTTCTTCACCAGACCACAGGCAAATGTTATGTTCACCGATGGTGAAAGGGGCTTTGCCTTCTTCTCCAGCTATATAGGTTGGCTAGCAATAAAAGATCAAAGACAAAGGGAAGCAAAGGATGCCTAAGGAGGTCCCTAATAAAGGGCAGGACAAGGATTTTGTTTTGATTGAGGAGGATGTCACTGATTTTGGTTCTCAAAGCTCAAAACTCAAGGACATGATGATCAAAGAGAAGGAGGCTGAAATACAAGCCTTATTTGTTAATCTTGAGAGAGCCAAATGGATCATCAATTTTATTGAATAGGAAAACAAGCAGCTAACAGATAAACAAACTATTATGGAGCTACAAATGATTAGGGAGAATAGACAAATGGCAATGAAGAGAAAGATCAAGATGACCTCCCTTGAACAAGAAATTGAGGATGACCGGGAATCATGGTTGGAGAGGGAAAACATTCACCTGGAAAGGATGCTTGAGAAAGCCAACAAAGAGAAGAAAATGTTGCACCATATGGCTTATCACTACTTAACCCGAAACAAAATTTGCAAAACAAGGGTGAAGAAGTTAAAGGCTAAGCTAAAAAGAGCTTTAAGGAGAAAAAAAGAGCAAGATAAGCTCACGATTTTGGCTAAATCATCATTGGCCCAACAAGGCACCTAACAAGGATCACTCATACAAAATTTCAAGAAATTTGGAGCATTTTTTGTCATTTTTGAAAATTTTAATGCAAAAAACAGGTTTTTTCAGCAGGTGGCGCTGCGCTTTTGTTGGGGGAATCCATTTGAATTTTTTTTTATATTTTTGGTATCAGTAGGGAAAAATATGCATGCTTAGAAATGGGTGAGAATTGTGGACAAGTTCTAGGTCTCCAGAAGGGAAAAAAATGCCCAAAAAGTGGCATTTCTGCCACTTTTTTGCCACACATGAAGCAGTGTTGGGAGATTCAATTTTTGGACAGGTAAATGGACTCCAAATTCAGAAATTCAAGTTGTTATGAAAATTAGACTTACCAAGCTTTCCAATGAGCTATGCTGCATCTGATTTGGACTTCAGGAAGCCTTCCAAAAGTGTCCTAGAAAAAGCGTTGCACATAGGATCAGTGGCGCTGCGAATAGGAGGAATTTTGCCAATTTTGCCTGTTTTTCCATATTTCGCCTAGTTTTCTCTGCAGTTGATTTTTTCTTGCCCTCTTGGTGAAATTATCATTGTGAATGATGTAATTGGATGTAATTATGGATGTAAAACACTTAATATGGTAGATACATCAAGTCAAAGGTGCTTTTGAACTAAATGAATTAGTTTCCTTGGTTTTAGAGGCAAGCTGTTCCACTACCTATATTCGTGTTCTTAGTTTAGATATGGTTGAAACCAACCCTTTTCTCATGGATTCAACCCTGATAGCTAGCTTGAGTAGTTTCCTTGTCTATATCATGTACTCTTTGATTCATTTGTAAAGGTTGGACTTTGGTAGAAGTGTTGGACTCATGAACATTTTGTATCACCAGTTGGCAAGGAATAAAACCAGGTTTCACAGCTATTTTTGTGGGATTCTTGTGATAGTGAGTTTTGTGTATTATTTCTTATTTGTAATGATTTTTTTCTAATGTTTATATGTATCCACATCTCTCTCTTTCTTCTAAACTAAATGAATCAAGGTGAATAGACAGAATACACTAGATTTACAGTGCTTTGTCTTGGGATTTCATTTAGTTTTCAATGTTTTCATTGTTTGAAGAGGATTCATAGCTTCTTATGCCCTCCTCAACTCCTCAGCTATCCTGCTTTACCATCTCAATCCTTTTCTAGTACATAAGCTCTTGTCTACCTTGCCCCATAGGACATGACTGTATTCCTGAGTTGATTTCCCGGATCCAAGCTGCCTTCTCCAATTGATCCAGCAACCAACCATCAAAATCAAGCAAAATCCTCTGACCTAATATACCTAGCCTAAAATCAGCATTTAATTTCAGTCATCTCAAGCCCTAGTTACCATATTCTAATTGAGTTTGGCTAGGAGAGAGTCCTCTCCCAACCTGGAAGGGCTAGCTACCAGGTTAAGCGTGGTTTGATGTTACCCTAGACCTGCCTTCCTTCAGCTTGAGGTAGATTTAGGCACTAACATAGTGGTGACCATACTGGGGAAGAACTAAAAAATATTACTCCATTACTTTTAAAACAATTCTAGACTTTTGGATGATAGGTTTAGAATTCATTAGGCTGAAAAGATTGTAATATTCATTTGAATTTTGGGGAAAAATTGAACACACTGGCTTCAAGAAGATACACCAGGGCCAATCCTAATCCTAATCCGTCTCCTGTATTTGAAAATCCTAATCTCATTCGAAGAATACTTAGGCAAGAAAGTTCATTGAGTCCAAGACTAGTTTCCAGATCTCATTCATGCCCCGTCGTATTTCAGTATCTTGAAGATCTCCCATTTGATGAACACTTTAATCTATCATCGTTTGAAACTAAATCTGAAAGTGTGATTGGTGATATTGTTTTAAATCTGTAATTTTTCCAATATCTTGAAAGTAAAAGAGCGAATAGATCAATTGATGCTTATATTTTGAATCTTTAAACCTCTATTGTGGCTACCAATATTCCCGAGCTCCTAGAATCAACATCTGCTACTCTTGGTTCATCTGCTGTCTTGTCTAGTTATGAAGTTCATTCTCAACCTCAGTTTATTCCCACCCTTCCTATCCAACCTACCATATCTGATCAAATATTTGCCATCTCTTCCCCTCCTTCAACACCTCAAACATTAATCATCTCTTCTCCTCCTTTAACACCTCATACACCCATCGCATTGACTGTTGTTGTTGTTATAAATCCTCTTGCTTCTCCAAGGCCAGTTTCCAATCCAACTTGAGCAATGGTTGCCAGATATGCACCTCTCGTTTTGCCACAAAACTTGGATGCTATGCCTGCTGATTACCAAAGTAAAATACCATTGTTTGATTCTACCCGAGGTATCACAGTGTAGCAACATGTTGACAAAATGAACGACTTCTTTGATCTTCATGAGATAGATGAAGAGAATGTGACCATGCGATTATTTGTGCAAAGTTTTGGAGGTGAGGTGCGAAAGTGGTTCAGAGCACTTCCCACGAGGACTATCAATACATTGCAAGTTCTTCATAGATAATTTTTGGACCATTGGGAGGTAAAGAAAAATCCACTCCAAATTATTTCCGAGTATGAAAATATAAAGAGGAATGTTGGTGAAAGTGTTCAGGATTACTCAGTAAGATTCAATACTATCTATAATGCTATTCCAGTTGATATCAAGCCACCGATGGGGCCGGATTTGATAAAATTCCCTGATGTTTTTGATCTCGACATGGCATACCAATTGAGAGAATGAGATCCTGCTACATTGGAGGATATGCAGAAAATTGCAGTGAGTGTGGAGAAAAATCTGCTAGCTAAGAGAGCTAGGATGAAGACCGAGAAGAAAGTGACCATAAAGGTAGAAGCTTCTTCCTTGGATCATTTGCTTCATAAAATTGAGAAAATGTTTGATAGATTCACCATTATAGAAAAGCCAGAGACACCAATCAGAAATCCAAATTTCCGTGGTCAGCAACAGCCACAGTTTAGGATTAAATAGCAAGAGCAAAGAGCACAAGATCAATCAGCATAGCTGCAAGTCAAAACACCTCTAGAGCAGAACTATGTGCATGGCCGGGAATCAGACGATGATGAGAATCCAATAGGAGAGGAGAATCACTTTTTTACGGCATATGGTTTTCCTATCTATATCACGGCGGATGAGGAATCTTCAGAAAGCCCGGCTGTACAAAAAGATGAGGATTTTATACTAGCCAATGAAATAGTCCTAGAAGAAGAATCAGATGAATATCAGAGGGAATATATGAATGCACTGACAACGCAGAAAAGACAGTATTCACTCAGGAGCAGGGATGTAGCCATTAATCTGATTCAAAAGTGGATGGAAGCAGCACAACTAAAGAATGATTCTCCAAATGTTCAAAAAAAGGAAAGGAGCCAACAAATCCTACTTCCAACAAAGTACAATCTGCAAATGAGAAGACAAATCGGCCAAGTACAGCTAAGGAAAAGTCTAAAAAGAAGGATTCTCTGGCCAAAGAGGTAGATAAAACTACAACCTTTAGCTTAGAGAATGAGATTCCTAAGTTAAAAGTGTCAATACCTCTAACTGAATTAATGAAGAACAACAGTTATAAAAGTCAAGTGTCAAAGATTTTGAATGTAGATCCCTTGTCTGATATAGTTAATGTGGAAGATGGCCAACCCGAGCTTATTTTTGGTTCAACATTAGAAGGCCAATCTGAGGATAGTGGAGTAGCCCCGTTTTACATCAACCTTATATTGCATGATTATGTCTTGCACAATGCCATGTTTGATTCAGGAGCATCTCACAACCTGATGCCAAAGGCGATTATGGAAAAATTGGGTCTCGACATCACTCGCAAATATCATGATCTTTATTCCTTTGATTCTGGTAGGGTCAGATGTATTAGTCTCATTAAAGATTTGGTTGTGACTTTAGATAAGATTCTATCAAAGAATGTTCTCATGGATGTAGTTGTGGCCAACATTCCCCCTAGATTTGGCATGCTTTTGTCTAGGTCGTGGGGTGAAAGGGACATTACAATTAAATTTCTCCTATGCCACTATTCCCGTGTTTGGTCAGCTGAGAAAACTATATAGAGAGAAGAAGATGAAGTATATGATCACAAGCAAGGAGAAACCTTTGAATCATCTAATTAACTATGCACATATAGATTTAAAATCTTTTGTTCTTTATTCAGATAGTGGTTTTAATAATGTAAATAGTCAGCTGGTTGAAGTGGAAGATGTTCTAGAGATAACAGAAAATTTCAGGGTAGTACTTGATCAAGATAGACAAAGGCTTGAAAGTACCGCTGAGCAGTTTATGTTCCACCAACAATAGAAAATTGATGGACAACAGCCAAAGGTAGAAGAGCAGGAAAAATTCCAACACTTGGAGGAAGAAGCCGATTTATGGAGTATGGATTTTGATGGAGTGGTGCAGGAATTGGGATTTGGGTATGCAACCCTATTTTCCTACCAAATAAGGTCCCAAGCAATGTAAGAATTTGTTCATATAAATTGTCTTTCGATTGTTCTAATAACGAAGCCGAATATGAAGCACTTATTGCAGGGTTGAAGATACTCAAGAAGTTGAATGCCAAGAGAATTTCAGTTTATGGCGACTCAGAATTAGTAATCAAACAAGTCAAGGGTGAATACCAAGCCAAACATCCACAAATGAGGCCTTACTGTAATGCAGTTTTAAATATTTTGAGGTTGTTTTCAGATTATACCTTGACATGTGTCCCTCATACACAAAATGTTATTGAAGATTCTCTTGCTACAGTTGTAAGTAACTTAAAGATCCCAATGAATTCAAACA
Organism: Pinus taeda; assembly: GCA_000404065.3. Lineage (NCBI taxonomy): Eukaryota > Viridiplantae > Streptophyta > Pinopsida > Pinales > Pinaceae > Pinus > Pinus taeda. The sequence continues at coordinate 6,209 of APFE030464768.1, read as the reverse complement.
ATAAGTTTGAATTTCATGTGAAGCATCACCCAACTATCCCTGATAATCTAAGATATTGGCAAGTGTTTCAAGATGACAAAGAAATTGATGATTTTCTGCAAAATGAAGGCCAGTATAAAGATACTTCCATAGTTGTTGAGCAAGATGATGGTGAACCAGAAATAGAGGTAAATCAGATGGAAGTCTTACAGTTGAAAGATAATGTCATCCTTAAAGGCCTTATACCTTTAGAGGAATTATTTGATCAAGATGATGTAGCCCGAAAGCTAAGCTTAGTGCTGATCGAGAAGGGTGTTGAAGATGTACATATTGGAACAACAGAAACTCTAAAGATGGTGAAGTTGTCAAAGGCATTACCCTTAGGTAAAAGCTAAATACATTATTTTATTGTCTTCATTTTCTGATGTATTTTCCTGGGACGATACAGATTTAAAGGAGTACGACAAAAGTATAATTCAGCATATCATTCCAATTAAGCCAAATCAGAAGCCATTTCACCAAAAGTTGAGAAGGATAAATCCAAATTTGTTGCTGTCAATAGAAAAGAAGCAAATCAATTGTACAAGGCTGGTATAATCGTTCCGTTCATATTTTCAGATTGGATCTCCAATTTGGTTCCTTTGAGGAAGAAGACAAGTGAGATCATATTGTGCATAGATTTTAGAAATTTGAATAAAGTGTCATTGAAAGATAACTACCCGTTGCCGAAAATGGACCACATTCTCCAGAGAGTAGTTGGAGCATCTCGTATGTTTTTGTTCGATGGATATTCTGGCTACAATCAAATTTTGGTCCATGAAGATGACAGGGACAAGACAACATTCACCACTCCTTGGGGGACATTCCACTATGCCAAGATGTCATTCAGTTTAAACAATGCTGGAGCAACATTTCAGCATGCCATGGACATCACCTTCGCAAATGAAAAGGATGTGTTTTTAGTAGTGTATCTTGATGATTTGACTGTCTTTTCAAATTTAGATGAAGAGCATCTTTACCATCTAAAAATTGTTTTTCAGCATTGCAGAAAATATGGAATATCACTCAATCCCAGAAAGAGCTTGTTTGCCATGGATGAGGGAAAGCTTCTCGATCACATAATATCAAAGGAAGGAATCCGCATCGATCCTGCTAGAGTGGAAGCTATACAGAAGATAGATTTTCCTCATAACAAGAAAGAGATCCAAGCATTTAACAGTAAGATGAACTTCTTACGTCGTTTTGTGCTTAATCTCGCTGAACACTTGAGGGAGATTACAAATATGTTGAAGAAGGATAGTGTGGTCAAGTGGACTAAGGAAGCTATGAAGTCTTTTAACCTGGTAAATTTGGCTCTTTCTTCAGCTCAGATTTTAATCCGTCCAGATTATTCAGAGGATTTCATATTATTTTCATTCGCTTCTGAACATACTATGGCAGCAGTTCTAATGTAGAAAAGGGATTAGATAGAAAAACCAATTTCCTTTTTTAGTAGGACAATAAGAGATGTAGCCTTGAAATATAACATCATTGAGAAGCAAGCTCTTACCTTGGTGAAAGCTTTGAAATATTTCTGGGCATATATTCTACACTCTCATATCCTTGCTTACGTCCCTAACGCAACAGTCAAAGATGTCTTGGTATAAACAGATCTGGAAGGAAGGTGGGGCAAATGGATCATAGCATTGCTAGAATATGACTTGGAGATAAAGCCAGCAAAGCTAATCAAGGGGCAGGGTCTAGAAAAGTTAATGGCTGAGTCCAATTTACATGCATTGGACATAAATCTGATTGCAACCATGTCTAAAGAAGTTGAAGATAGCTCGTTGATTCAGGTATCTGAAATTTTTCTCCATTCTCCTTGGTATTCAGATATTGTATATGTGCTTCAGCACCTTTCGCGGCCACCAAGGATGGCTAACAATAAAGGTATAACTCTAAAACTTAAGTCTGCTAGATTTTGTATTTTGAACAATGTACTTTATTGGAAGGATCCCGGAGGCATTTTGCTGAATTGCTTTACTGAAGAGGAAGCACAACAGGTCATGAGTGATTTCCATAAGGGAGACTGTGGAGGTCACTTATTTTGGAAGAGGATGGCTAACAAAATTTTGAGAGCAGGGTACTATTGGCCTACCTTGTTTGCTGATGTTTATAAAACTGTCACAGGCTATCATGAATGCCAAATTTTTCAGGGAAGAAGAAAGTTGCAGCCTCTACCTCTCAAGCCAGTTGAAGTTAGTGCACCATTTCAACAATGGGGCATAGATTTTATTGGAGAGATTCATCCCACATCTTCAAATCAGCACAAGTGGATCTTAACAACAATAGATTATTTCACAAAGTGGACTGAGGCGATCCCCACTTGGCAGGCCACAGACTCAGTAATAATTCAGTTTCTTGAAACAAATATTTTGTCACGTTTTGGCTATCCTAACAAACTTATTATAGATAACGTAGCCAGTTTCAAGTCCAAAAAGATGATTGAATTTTGCAGCAAATACAAAATTATCTTGGGACATTCTACTGCATATTATCTGCAAGGTAATGGATTGGCTGAATCTTCAAACAAATCATTGGTCAACATCATTAAAAAGCTGTTGGAAACCAATAAGAAGAGCTGGAAAAAAAAATTGGTTAATGCACTATCGGCAGATAGAGTAAGCCAAAAGAAGTCATTAGGAATGTCTCCATTCGAGATTGTATATAGTATTGACACAGTGTTCTCAACATCTCTCGTAGTCCTAGTTGTTAAACTTCTGCAGGAAGCTGGTAGCGCGGAAGATCATTTTCAGCAAAGAATAAGCCAATTGATCCATTTACAGCAGATGAGAGAGAAAGTTTTTCAGAATATCTTCAGGCTGCAAGAGAGAATTAAAAAGATTTATGATCAGAAGGTAAAGGTGGACAAATTTCAGATTGAAGACATAGTGCTAAGGTGGGATGCTAGAAACGAGGATAAAGGCAAGCACGGGAAGTTCGAGAACCTGTGGAAGGGACCATATAGAATTGCTGCATATAGAGGGTAAAATTCTTTTCTACTCAAATAAATGAACAGGGAAGATTGTCTAGGAGGGCTGGTAAATGGTCGGCTTCTGAAATGGTACTATCTCTGAGAAGTTTTCTGCTATCATATTTATCATTGTACATACCATTTTTTTTCTTTCATTGCAAAGTTTGCACTGTCATCATTCATTTAGCTTGCGGCCTCAAGTGAAGGCTATAAAGCTAAATGTCCGGTTTCAGTTTTTTATTATTTAGTGTCAGTTGTTTGTATTATTCCCAGTTGAGTCAGTTTAGTTGTGAGTCTTGAGTCAAGGTTTTTGTTTTGGTGCTATGAAGTTATTGAATCCATATTTCCCAATGGATGAAGGCACTTATCTACTTTTCTAGAGATTTGTGGTTCTTGGCAGCTCCCAGGAGCTACCATCTCCATTGGAGCCAATGTTAGTGTCAATATCTTCACACTTCATCAATGATCAAATTGCTCTTTTTTCATGCATATTAGGTGTCCCATCCGATCAGCTACATTCCATTAGGTCATGGATCAACTGATGGTAGTGGTTTCATGTCAATTTCCCTCATGACATTCACCTGCTGACCTATTCACACATTTTTTTTAGTCATTTACTATCATCCTATTTCATTTCAATTATAAAAATCAGTTTTAGGGTTTGGTCTCACTAGGTCTTAGGGTTTGTTATCAAGGTCATCCTATTTGAATAAAAAGGTCAGCAGGCACATGAGGAGGATAAATAAGTTCATAAAATCATAAATTTACTTCTATTATGCTCAATATTATATATATATATATATAATATATATATTATATATATATATATATATATATATATATATATATAATATATATATATAATATATATATTATATATATATATATATATAATATATTTTACCTCAAACTCTATTTTGAGGTGAAACATAGTTTTTTTCCGTTATATGTACAAATTTAATGTAATTTCAATGTTTCTATATGTAATAAGTGTTACAATAGTTGTTCTTGATGACCTGGTGACAAAGTCAACTCCTACCATTATAAAAAAAAATCAATGTAAAAGTCCACCTGCAAACAAAAAGCAAAAGTCAGAATGTAAGTGAAACGGGGCATTTGTGAAAAAGCTAGAAACATTAGAAAAGTGGGTCTGGTTAATGAAAAAGTAAAGAGAGGGATATAAAAGCCAATTCATTTGTTTAGAGTCTTCATTATTGCAATTGAAAGAGCCAAAAGCATAAAAATTGTGTTTTGAAGAAAGAAGGCAAAAGTAGAGGAAAAATCCCAAAATCTTGTTGGCGTTGCGCACTTGGGCTTTGGCATTGTGCACCTATTGCAGGTTTTCCACTGCATTTTGGTCTGGCGCTGCACACCTACCAGGAACTGCACACCTGTTTCTTGGCGCTGCGCACTTGTCCACTGAGCTCCAAAACGATTTGAGCCACCCACATTCACTTCAAATTTATTAATTGGCCTCTCATCAAGTAAGTAAAGCTTCTCATCTAGTTTAGCAAGGGTTTTTCATCAATTGTGGTGATTTTCATGTCTCAAAAGACTAAACCCTAGCTATCCTCCAAACTATCTCACAGATTTGCAAAGGGTACTTGTTTTCTGTTGTTTCTATTCCCTTAAATTATTTTCCCTAAACCCTATTCCCTTAAACTATTTTCCCTAAACCGCATTCCCTTAATCTATTTTCACTAAACTCTAACCCTCCACATATAAACCCTTCTACATACTATTCCCAAACCCTAGCCCTATACCCTATTCCAAAACCCTGATTCCCACATGTTATTCCTTCACCACATTCACTTCATTATCAAACCCCTCATTTCACATTCATACTACCATTCACTCCACTCATTCCCTAAAAGAAACCATTTCACCTCATATTTAAAAATCTCTTCATACTCATCTCCTTTCACCCCAAATTCATAAGCATGGAGACAGATTCAGACTATGAGAGGGAAGACGAAACTCTCAGTGCTTCTTCCAGAGAAGCTCATGTACCAAGAAAGCCAAACAAAGGGGGAAAAATCATCCGGGAGGAGCCCACCACTCTCACAGAATTACTTGCTTGGCCTCTTGCTGTAACTTGCTTTAAACATCAGGCTTGTTATCAGTTTTGTGAAATGGTAGAGAGGGTGAAATATCATCATGAGCTTGCTAGGTTTTTTGTTCTTCATCTTCACAATGTCCAGGCGAACCTTGCTAGTGTTTCTTTCACCTTGACACCTAAAACTATTGCAACAGCAACAGGCATCCCTAATGTAGGTGAATAGTGGAATAAGGAGCAGCATGTGGGTAGAGAGCTTTATGAGCCTTACTTTAAGGCTAGATATCATAGGCAAATCAGCAAGGTTTTTCCTTTCAAATACTTGCAGAACATTTATGCTCCTCTCATGAAACTCATCATCAAGTATTTCACCTGTGAAGGAAGGTTTTCCCGCCTATATACATATCATGTTAGATTGTTGATGCACTTCACAAGAGTGAGGATGATGAACCTTCCATACTTTATATGTAGGAATATTGAGAAGATGGCTCTCTATGTGCAAAGGAAACCTTTTCCTCAGCAATTCAACAACATTTACCACTTCTCCCTAATTAAAATTGTTGTCTTGCATCAACTAAGCTTGTTGAACATACCATGGGATACCTTCATTGCCCATGAGATTTTCAAAGGCCCTTAGGTGATTCCATCAGTTCCTCAAGAGGAAGGAGGGCCAATAGAACAACCAGGTGTTCATGAGACTGAAGCTATAGGTGTGCCAGTATTTGTCACCTATGAGAGAGGCACCAGGAGGCTTTTTGTTGCTTCCAGGCGAGTACTATCTCCACTAGGGGTGGAAGGGGTCTCATTTTCTTCAACAGACCACAGGCAAATGTTATCTTCATCGGTGGTGAAAGGGGATTTGCCTTCATCTCCAGCTATATAGGTTGGCCAACAATCAAAGAGCAAAGACAAAGGGAAGCAAAGGATGTATGAGGAGGTCCCTACTAAAGGGCAAGAGAGGGATTTTGTTTTGATTGAAGAGGATGTCACTGATTTGGACTCTCAAAGCTCAAAACTCAAAGACATGATTATGAAAGAGAAGGAGGCTGAAATACAAGCCTTATGTCTTGATCTTGAGAGAGCCAAATGGATCATCAATTTTCTTGAACAGGAAAACAAGCAGCTGATAGATAAACAAACTATTATGGAGCTGCAAATGAT
>APFE030464762.1:0-17739 GCA_000404065.3 Pinus taeda | reverse complement strand
GATGATCCAGAGGACACTTGTACCATTAGATGTCATCAGTCAACAGAGTTTTTTAACTCTCCTATCTTCTCATCATATTTCTTCTTTGTACCCAGATTCCACACCCTACGGGGATTGTAATAAGTGATGCTAGTATGATGTTTCTTGAATTTGTAACAGGCCTAGGATGTGGGACTCGATCAGCAAACGAGTACACCTTGGAGTGTTTTTTTTATCCGGTTAATTATCCCTTCTTTTCCCTTCTTTTTTCAGAGGCGGATAATTCTCTGGATTTTTTCACTCGTGCACACCCCAAAGCCGAGGTGACCGTTTGAAGATTGAGCCCCTGACACATCTTAGTGTCTGGGGTCGATGTATATTACCATACTAGATCACACGTAAAGTTTCGTGGAATTTGGCTAGGCCTAAGTAGGATTTTTTTATAGTTAAAAATTTCCCGCAAAACGGGATTTTTTAATTATTTTTTATGTAAAGGCATAAATAAGTGGCTTTAGGAGATGTCTGGGGCGTATGACTAGTCGAAATTCATCCTCAGAGGCTTAGCATTCTCCTAGAGCCTACTTTGGGGGTCAAAAAATGACTCAGAGTCCCTCAAAAGGCGATTTTTCCAGTGACAGTGGCAAAAATGAAGAAGAAATTCAAAAAAATGAATAATTGGAAAAATTTATAAATTTTTCCAAAGTCAAAATAAGTCAAATTTTGACATGGAAATTATGTGGGAAGTCAAAGGTGATGTGGCAAGGCACGTGGGACCCACCGCATAAGGTACAGCAGGCTCAAATCAAAAAATTCAAGTCAAAGCAAGTCAAAAGACAGTCAAAAGGCATCACGTAAAGTTTATGAAAAGTCACGTATGGCTAAAAATTTACGTTGGATTTAATTTAAACATGGTGGAATTAAAGTGCAAGGCATATTATAAAGTTGAAACTTTAACAAAATTAGTGGGGGACAAAAAGTGTGACATGGCAGCCACATTGGAGCTCAAGTCAACGAATCATCAAAAAGGCATTTAAAATCAGTTTATGGATTTTTAAAAGGAAAGTGGGGACAAGACTGCCACATGGGACAGACCTTGTCTCCCACTTGTTCCTCACTAAACTCCACTCACGCAGCAGTCAACTATAGAAGATACGTAGGCAGTTAAAGCAGTTCACGCTGGCCCACTCAAAGCTCCACGCTGGCCCACTCAAAGCTCCACGCTGCAAAGGTATTTAACGTGGGCAGTCAAACAGTATTTAACGTGGGCAGTCAAAGCAGTTTAAAGGGCAGTCAACACGCAGATTTGGAGGCAGCCGAGCTCAGCATTTAACGCAGAAATTAGTGGGCAGTCCCAGCAGTTTACAAAGCCAATCATACATAGCAGTTTAAACGCAGCACCTACAGCAGTTTGGAAAGATGTGGCAAGCAGCCAATACACGCACAGGCTATCAGCAGTTTAACGCAAGTCAAACAGCAGTTTAACGTTGGCAATTAACAGCAGTTTAACGTTGGCAATTATCTCCAGCAATTGAACAGTCATATCAGCCACTTGTACAAATTCGTTTTACATTGGGATTGTCACTTGCTACACTTGTCATTGTCTCTTGGCATTGGGATCTCCTCCCATTTCTCTATTTATGGGAGCCTTGGTCTCTTATTGTATTATCATAGAAGGAGCTGTTGGGCTTGCCGAAACTCTGCTGGATTTTGTACTCGTCTTTCATATAAATAAATAAAAGTTTTTGGGGTTACTGGCTTCTTTTGTGGCGCATGCTTTGGTTGATGAGGTATACCTGTGTCGTTTGATGTTATTATTCATTTGATATTACGTTTGCTATCTAGTTGTTTCTCTTTGTGCATTTGCCTGAAGGCATTATTGTCTAGGGAGGAGAGATTTGCAGCTATCTCAAATTTCCTTTGGGCTTGGTATATTTTGTACACTTGTTGTAGCTTGTCATTCTCGGTTGAATGACAAGCTCAATTTGGTCTCTATATGCCAAGTCTCTTTTGCACTAACAATTGGTTTGCAAGCATTTTTGTGTTTTCAAGGGATAGGTTGCCAGCTCTATTGGAGTGTGAGGACTTCTTCGGTTGGAATAGTCACCTCCAAGGATATCAAAGGTCCCACAAGTTGTTCAAGCCAGCAATCTTCATAAGACATCAAAAGATTTACTCAAGAGGGGGTTTCCTGAGCCCTTTGCTTATTTTCTATCTTGAAAAAATTATCGCATATTTTCTTCTTTCATTTGAAAGCATTTGACTTCGTTCTAAGCAAATAAAATAAAATAAAATAAAAAATATATATTTCTTAAAGAGCAACGCTTTGAAGGCACTGGTCGTTTATGTGTTTCATGATTGTCTCATGTGTTAATGGCTATTGCTCATATCAGGTTTTGCTTATAGATTTTAGATAAATAATCTATTTAACTCTAACAGTTCTCCTAGAATCTCGCATCTTTGTTTTTACCTTAACGTTTCATTAGGGACCACCCCCCTTAGCTAACCTAGGAGATAGCTCAAACGGAGAGAGTTGGGATTAGTGTGACAGCTCCTTCTCTGAATTCCCTGCCACCAACCACACCTTGTGGGGTTGAAGGCTTTTCTCACTAACTTGTAGGTAGGTGCAGGCGGCAGGGTCAGCAGGCAGTTTGCGGGAGTGAAGCTAGTGGAGTACTGTGGTCAGAATAGTACCTACCTAGGCAAAACCAAAGTAGAGGGATTTGTTGCCGAGGTTGATTTCTAGCCAAGGAATCTGGATCAGTGTTGCGGTTGCACAGAGGATTGAAGAGGGGCAACTTGACAGTTGGCAGAAGGATTTCCAGGAGGTAAATCGGGACTCAAAGGGAGTCCAGAAGTGAACTTCCAGACGGGAAGTAGAGAGACTCGGAGGAGTCAAACCAAGAACTTCCAGACGGGAAGTAGAGAGACTCAACAGGAGTCGAACCAAGAACTTCTAGACAGGAAGTAGAGAGACTCGGAGGAGTCGACAGAGAAGGGCAAAGAGATGGTCATGAACGGGCTGAGAGATCAGGACAGGCTGGATGGAGTGTCCAACTTTATGGTTTGGAAGGCCAAGGTCTTGTCCATTCTAGACAGACATCGTATCAACGGCTTCCCCTTGAGAGTAATGGCTATCCCAATTGACCCGGTAGCTAATGAAAGGTACGAGGAGGCAATGGTTAAGGCAAAGTGCATCATCCTTGATGGGGTCAAGGATCATGTGGTCCAACATATTGCCGAGAAGGAAACAGCAAAGGAGATGTGGGACACTTTGACGACATTGTACCAACATACTTCCATGCAGAGGAAGATGCTCCTAGAGAATCAGCTAAGGTCATACCAAATGCAAAAAGGAGAGCAGATAGATGTCTTCCTCGATCGGTTGAAGAAGATCCATGACCAACTGACTTCCATATGGACCACGCCGGATCAGGAGTTGATGGTGAGGACCGCACTTAACACAGTCTCTGAGGAGTGGGAGACATTTGTCTAGAGTATACTGGGCAGGGCAAGTCTTCCAGAATGGGAAGAACTATGGGCGGCTCTTCGTCAAGAAGAGATCAAACGGCTGACCAAGACAGGAAGTAGCAACAAAAGAGTCAAGATCAAGAAGGAAGAGGAAGAGGCTGCAACTCTGGCATTTGCGGGAAAGCAGGAGAAGAGGAAGAAGAAGGACCTCTCCAAGGTCAAGTGCTTCCATTGTGGGGAACTGGGTCACCATGCGAACCAGTGTTTGAGGAAGAAGAGTAAGAGAGGCTTCTGACTCAAAGGCAACGCCAGCAAAGGTGGAGAAAGAAGTCGAGGAGGATGACGATTGTGCCATGAATGCTCATGTGCCACTAGAGAAGAAGTGGGGAGACATGCAGCTGTAGTCAGGAGGACTACAGGCGATGAGGGGAAGGAGCCTTGAGGTACCCAACCTCTTGGATTATACCTTGCTACAGGAGCCTAGAAGAGGAGTAGCAGGACTGGCGGATGTAGGTAGAGATAGATGCGGATGAAGCGACAGAAAGTGCTACAGTGCAGGAGTCCCCGGGTAGCGCGAGTCTAGCAAGTTGCAACAATGCAAGAGGCACGGGAGTGTTGCACTAGTGCAAGATGGCACAGAGAGGTGTGCAACAGTGCGAGATGCACGGAGTTGTTGCAGCAGCACAGAGGTCAGTAGAGGGAGCACTTGTGAGTGGCAGAGAGAGCTTCAAAATCGAGAGTGTTTCTAGCCTGACAGGGATGTCAGAAGTTGGGTGGATTAGTTACTTACTTATCAGTGGTTGAGTTGCAGTGCAGTAGCGGTTAGCAGTAGCACGATGCAACATGATGAGAGGGGGCTGCACTGCAGAAACAATGCTGGGAGGATGGACCAGCAGCAGCACAGATGCAGAGGGAGGTGTCGTATAGATGCAGTAGTGGCAGTGGAAGGGCCATGGGCAGCAATATAGGATGCAACAATGCAGAGGATGTTGAGCGAGGAGGCCTAGCATCAGCACAAGTACCGGTGCCAGATAATCAGAATAATGCTCAGTGAGGAGTATTACTAGAGCACAATCCTCGCTAAGAGAGAGTGTTGATTTGTGGTAGCATCAGATGTGCTCTACCCATGAAAATTGGTGGAGAGGCTAAAGCACATGAGATCTCCAAGACCCATAAATGGTTTGGACAGATTGTACCCAATTTGGGAGATATTAAAATAATTAATATTTTTAATGGAGTTCCTAAGTCTAAACTTAGGAAAAATAAAATATTAATGGGTATTAATATAAAACTGGGTTAGAAGTTCCAAAAGTCATGGATCAAGCCAAATCTAATCTTAGTCGTTGATTAGATATTTAATCTCAATCGTTGAAGGACCAACGAGAAAAGCATAAGAGGAGGCTTTAAGTTCAATTGGAGAACACCCCAGAGAGATCAGTCATTCATTTTGCTAGAACAGGGTTGCTAAGCAAAAGTGAATCAATGATCAGCAGCGAGGGGTAGTGAGCACTGGACAGAGAAGTAGAGACAGTACTGAGAGACCAGCACAGAAGCAAGGAGAGCAGGAGCAGCAGTCAGTTCAGGCCATGCAGAGCCCATAAGAGACAACATAGAGGTCAGAGGGACTGCGTCATCCATGCAAAGGTTGCTGGAGTGACGCAAAGGGTCCCAGAGGCTGCGCAATGCCTTAGAGGGTTGATGCAAAGGGTCCTGGCGCTGACACAGGTCAGCAGGAGGCTGACCCAAAGGCCAGAAGAGCCAGCGCTGAGCTTCAAAGTCGTCGAAGAGGGTTTCGTGTGACAGGCTTTCTGAATACCTTTTTTCGAATATAAAGGTATTGCTAACATGTATTTTACTCTGTCAGGTGAGCCGGTTAGGCACCCAGTTGTACTCAAGGAAATACTGCATAATAATAAACCCTCAAAATAGCTACAACAATTTTCCCGCATTGGGTTTTTCCGGGGACATTTATCCAAAAATAATGATGTCACCTGTGTGTTTGTTTTCTTTCCGTTGATGATCTGATGATGTTGTGACTGTATTGTGTTTATTTCGATATTTAAATGCTCTAAATAGCTTGTTTAGAATTTACAGGTAGAAGAAATAAACCAACAGAATACAGATTAATTTTCTAACGAAGAGACTTAGAAAATTCAACAATATCTTTATCTTGTTTCTTGTCGAATTCTCAACTAGAGCTTTGAACTCTTTGAATCGATTGAAAACCTCATCCTTGGTTTTTAGAAAGTAGATCCAAGTCTTTCTGGAATGGTCATCAATGAAGGTGACAAAGTATTTGGCACCACTAAGAGGTTTTGTGGACATGGATCCGCAGATATCTGTGTATCAATCCCAATACACTCTTAGCCCTATTGTTGCTTCTAGAAAATGATCCCTTGGTGTACTTGCCTAGTGTGCATCCTCTGCATATATCATCTCATTCGATACTTAATTCTCGAACTCCTGATACTATTCTCCAAAGAATTCTTAAAGCCCCATGGTGTAAGTGTCCCATCCTCCTGTGCCATAGTTCATTCAAATCTTTTTTCCCATCGTTGCCTATTAGTGCCCTTGGAGATTCTAGTTGTAATCTATACAGCCTATTACTTCTGACTCCAATCTGGGCCTTCTTTTTCCAACTCAGGTGTTCGACATATACTTTCTCCTTAATGAAGAAAATGTCATAGCCCTTGTTTTGAAGCTGAGATACACAGAGTAAGTTCATCCCCAATCCTGGCACATGCAGCACATTGGTTGCTCGAAGTCGATCCCCTGCTTCTGTTTGAAAGACTATAGTACCTCTTCCTATGGGGTTACATTTTGACTTATTTCCCATGGTGTCTGGAAGTTCATCCTTTCTTCCCGATAATTCGAAAAACATTCTCGTATTCTTGTCATATGCCAGGAAGCTCCACTATCTATATACCAAACCTCAGAGGAGGCAGAACTTGCAAGGCAAGCAACTTCTTCTTCCAATCTAGAAGCTAACATACAATAATCATAATCCATATTCTTCGTGCTCTCTTCTTTCTCTGGAGATCTGCGTGAGTCGCTCTGAGTTGATGCCCCGACATCATGCTCTTGACTCAGCAGATTCTTCAATCCCGTTGCCTGATATCTGCTCTGATACCATGTGAAAATATCTAACACGAAATTCTACTACAATAACTGATTTATTTCTCCTACTTATTTCCCACAATATGTTATTTACGAAACCCTTCTATAAACATTAAAATAAATTCTACTAAAGTGATCACATAATTACATAGAGAAAATAACAGTGATATACAAGCACAAGAATCAATCACATCAACACAGTTGTTTTTGGACAATTGTCCCCGGAAAAAACCCAATTCGGGAAAACCAATGCAGCATATAAAGGGTTTGTATTATTAAGCAGATTTCTGAATACAACTATGATGGCAAATCCGGCTCACCCAACAAAGAATAAACACAGCAGAAGTACCTCTATCCAGAGACATATGAACAAACCCCACAGGTGACTGCATTGTTCCCAATGTTGGGCAGTGATGGCTACTCCAAGCTCTGCACTAGAACTACGTCACCTCCTCTAGGAGCTGTGTCACTATGACATTGTGTCAAAGCTCTCCCTTTGTGTCGCTACGTCAGAGCTCTCCCTCTGCGTCATTGTGTCACTACTCTCCCTCTGCGTCCATGTGACATTGCAACAGAGCTCTCCCTCTGCCTTCACCCGGCAACTCTCCCTCTGAAATCGAACTCCTTCTCCTTGAGAATCGATTTCCCTCGGGTTACTAAGTATTTGCTCGGTGTGTCTCCAAATGACTCTCAAGTCTTCTCTTATACTTTCCCTGTTGATAAATCAACGATCGAGATTAAGTCTCTAATCAACGGCTAAGATTAAAACAGACTTGATCCTCGTCTCTTAGAAGCTTCTCACCCATATCTTTATTAATACCCACTAGTATTTTTATTTTCCTAAGTTTAGACTTATGAACACATTAAAAATACTAATTATTTTAATAACTCCTCATCTAGGTGGAATTTCTCCAAACGATTTCTGGGTCTTGGAAATCTCATGTGTTCTAGTCCCTACACAAAATTTCGGAGCTAGAGCACATCCGATACTACCCAAAATCAGCATTTCCTGCAATCCTAAACCTTCTACCTGCGGCCCTAACTACGGCCTAACTCAGCCCTCTTCCTAGCAACAGTTCAACCCAGCTTCCACTTGAATAGACTTCCAAACTTGACTTCCTTCTCTAGGTTGTGACTCTTTCTAGGGAAAACCTTCTCACAAATGTAGTCCATCACACTTGTGCAAATAGCCTATCGTTTGGCATCCCAAGTATACTTGTTCAAGGGGTGTGAATTGACCAACTTGAGCCTACATGACTCACAATTAAGTTAAATTGATTAGATTCATTTCTTGGGTTTCAAGCCCACAAATTTGGGTTCAAAACCAGAGCACTTGGGTACTTTGCCCACAAGCTCACTTTTTGTGGGTTTTCTCCATTCAGAAATACCTTCTGAGCTACCCAAATTTCAACAGTGAAGGCCTTGGTACATGACAATGGTAATCTGAATGAGCTTTGGCACAAGGGGGTGTCGCATCTACACTACAAGGCTTTACCACTGTTGCAGAGGATGGTCACTAGTTTTCCAAAGACCAAGGTGGAGCGAGAAGGTATGTGTAAAGGATGTGCACTTGGAAAGCATTCCAAGATAGCCTTTCCTCAAAATGAGACTAGTTCCAATCGAGAATTGGACTCATTGCATTCAGATGTATGTGGTCTTATGTTAGTGGTGTTGATCACAGGGTTTAGTTACTTTATGACCTTCATCGATGACTATATCAAGAGGACATGGATCTACTTCCTAAAGACCAAAGATAAGGTCTTCAATCAGTTACAAGAGTTTAAAATTGTTATGGACAACTAGACTAGGAAGAAAATCAAGGTGTTGAGATCAGACAACAAGGGTGAGTATACCTCCAATGAGTTCAAGGGTTTCTATAGGGAGGAAAGAATCAAGAGAGAACTCACGATGCCTTACAACCCTTAACAGAATGGGATCGCGAGAGGAAGAACAAGACCATAGTTGGAGCAGTGAAGGCAATAATCCATGATCATGACTTGTCTATGTTCTTGGGAGCATAGGCATGCAATACATCAATATACCTATAAAATAGGAGAAATCAAAAGACAGTGGACGACAAGACTCCTGAGGAGGGTTTTACAAGAGTGAGACCTAAGGTGAGCCACCTTTGTATATATGGTAGCCTAGTTTATGTCCATATTCCATTTGAGAAGAGGACTAAGTTAGAACCCTCTTATGAGAGGGATATTTATGGGCTACAATGAGGTCTCAAAGGGCTACAAGGTGTACATTCCAGCATAGAGGATAGTCATCATCAATAGGAATGCCAAATTCAAGGAGGGTAGGACCTTTAGAAGGTTGCATGATATTGAGCCAAGAATGGTAGACGAGTGGAACTGAGACTCTGAAGGCTGAGGAGGGTCCAACAACACCGAGAACAAGGAAATAGACTTCAGTTCGAGAGGAAGAGTGAGATGTTCCTTCTAGCTCTACCGCGAGGAGGTCGAGATGCGCCAAGCAGACTTTGAGAGATGCAGAGGAGGATGTGGAGACTCATAGCCACTAAGTAGATTTTCCAGCTACATGGCCTTGATGAGCACCATCAGTGATCTTGAACCTTTTACTTTTGAGGAGACAACAGATCTACAGATCAGGAGGGATGCCATGGTGGAGGAGTATAGTTCCATCATGAAGAACAATGTGCAAGACATTGTGTTGAGACGTAAGGGGAAGTTAATGGTGACTTCTCGATGGATCTATAGGATCAAGCATGCAGCAAATGGTAGTGTCGAGAAGTACAA
Organism: Pinus taeda; assembly: GCA_000404065.3. Classification (NCBI taxonomy): domain Eukaryota; kingdom Viridiplantae; phylum Streptophyta; class Pinopsida; order Pinales; family Pinaceae; genus Pinus; species Pinus taeda. The sequence goes on along the minus strand of APFE030464762.1, from coordinate 8,413 downwards.
GGTGAGGCAAGGGGATTCTAATGGAAGGAGGGAGTGGACTACGAGGAGACCTTTGCACCTGTCTCCAAATATGCATCTATCAGGACGGTCATATATATTGCTTCAGAGATCGGGTGGAGGATATGTAAGAGGGATGTGAAGACTTCCTTCCTCAATGGGGTGATTGAGGAAGAGCCGTATGTTGACAACCCTCAAGGATATGAAGTGCATAGGAGAGAGTCCCATGTATTCAGATTGAAGAAGGCCCTTTATGGACTTGAGCAAACACTGTGTGCATGGTACTCCAGGATTAATGGGTACCTTCTTGGATTGGGCTTCACCAAGAGTGAGAAGGACTTAAACTTTGTATTATGTACTTGTTGAGTGCAACCCACTCATATTGGTCCTCTATGTTGACAATCTCTTCATGATGGGACCAGAGAAGTTCATTGGGTTGTGCAAGGAGGACCTTGCTTCGGAGTTGATATGAGAATATTGGGCTCATGCACTATTTTTTTGGATTGGAGGTGTCGCAGCAGCCAGGAAAGATAAAGTATGCAGTTGAGATTATGAGCAAATTGAGGATGAAGGATTGCAGGCCAGTTACCGCTCAAACTAGCAGGGGGACCACTATCACCACAACTCAAACTTCCTACTCTTTATAGACTTTCATCGATGGGAGGAGACCCGATATCTAAATTGCACAAAACGGGGAAACAAGTACGAGTTTCCGAAACGGGAAGCGATACGAAACGCGACCTCCCCAAATTTTGGAAACGGGAAACGCGAATATATATATATATATATTGAAATATTTGAAACTATATATATATATATATGTATGTGTGTGTGTGTGTGTGTGTGTGTGTGTGTGTGCACTTATAAAGCATAAATGATACATTATAATTTATTACACTTAAACATTAAGATTTAATTTACATCACATTTACTCATGAATGATCACATAATGAAAATAAAAACATCGGAATATCCAGAAGCAACCTTTATTATATATCCAAATCTCAAAATCAGCCTTTATTTATATTAATATATGAGGCTGCAAGTACAATAAAGACTATAAGGCTGCAAGAGAGAGATCTAAATCAAGATTTTTTGCATCCACATCCCATTCTTTAGAAGGACTACTGTTGTATTGGGAGTCTCCTCCAACATAGTCGAACGACCTTAGTGCTTTTGATTAAATACAAGTTTCATACCCTAGTACCCTACATGATCTTGCTTAGAGGGCTTGGTTCTCTTGATTAAATACAAGTTCCATACCCTAGTACATGATAAAATCCAATGGAAACATTGCAATCTCCCAATCCTGAAATCCTGAAAAACAGATAAGTCTGCTGGATTTTGAGTGAGATCTAAAATTCTACTTTCTCCATATGAAATCCAATGAGGGCGAAACCACTTTCAAACATCCTGAGTCATTTCATGGTAATGTTAAAAATTTAAGTAAAAGGATGAAAATGAAAAATAAAGGAGAATATCACTTTCACTTTAAGAATTTAACATTACCATGAACTGCATATGCCTCAAACTTCCTGATGAATTGCATATCAACACTAGGGCAAAAATTAACTTTTATAACTTTAGACACGCATCTAGAAGCAACTAGAAGTCACTAACATACCTTAAAAATAAATTAAAAAAAACACAAGTTAATGAGGAAACGTGGGTCATACGGCCGTGAAACGCGTTCCGGCCGTACTGGCCACGTGTCTGTTTCGGGAAACGTGGCAGTACGGCCAGAAACGCGTTTCACGACCGTACCAAACGCGTTTCCGCATTTCGTACCAGTTTCCGTACGGAAACAGACCTATGTACCACGTTTCCTGCAACATAGCCCGATATATAGACAATCACTTATAAAGGATAAGTCAACTAAGGTGGATGTGAATTGATCTCGATGACCCTTTCCTAGAAGAGACTCGAGTGGAACTTGCTTGCTTTTTAAGCAAGGTGCAAGGTTTTCTAAGATAGAGGAATAGGGATTTGAGGGCTTGGCTTAGGGAATGTGACTTGTAAAGGAGCTTCCTAAACCCAAAATCCTTGTGGAACTTGGTTTCCGAGGTGGTTTTTGAAGAGTTGACTTTGATAAGATATGGAACCACATGGGACCAAGTGGACCCAGGTTAGGTCAAGAGGAGGGAGTTTAGGAACAAATGATATCCTTGACCTAATTCGGGATAGGATAGGGATCAAGGAATGAATTTTAAGTGAAAGGCACTGCAAGGATCCTAGTGAGGTTTCTAGCCTAAGGGAAACCAAGGACAAGAATTGGTCTTCGAGCTAGGGCTTGTGATATCTTAAGATCCCACCGTCGGAATCTCATGAAATTTGAAGGGCCTCTTGAGGACACGCTAGCACCTTTGTGGACCAAAAATTGAAGTATTTGGATGGCTAGATCGTGATATGATTAATGCCCTAAGTGACCTAGAGGACTAGACCCAGAAAAAAGGAAAGGGAAGAAGGAAAATAGGTTTAAGGTGATCACCTTTGGGTGGACCAGTGCCTAATCCTTTGGGGAGACTGGAGTCAGGTAGAATTATGACTATGGACCTTTGCATTTTCTAGGTCAAGAAGGCCTCAAAGACAGCTTCGCTTGGCACTAGGGAAGCAGCTTCAAAGACTTTATACTTCATTTTGCAAGATAAATGGCTTGTCAAGATGAATTTCAATAATGAAACATCCCTAGGAACATCCATTCATTATACATGACCCATACATGAAGCATTCACTATCCAAAAACAAAATTTCCACAACTCCGCATAAGGGATACAGCGCGTAAGCCCTAGTATAGCGAAATCCAAACAACAATGTATGTGACAAAAATAGATGGAAATAATAGCATTAAAAGGTACTTACATGTATAAGAATATATACAACCATCCAAAAACTTGCCATCAAGAAGCTCCAAGACATGAAAATTATCCAAACATCAAAATTCATAGCATGCTCCAAAAATTTGTCCACCAAGAAATAATAGTGAAAATCTCTAGAGAGATACAAGTCTAAACCAAGTGATGATACAAATCAATTCATGCCTTTCCTATTTATACACTCATTAGGGAGTTCGAATTACCTAATTTGAGCCTACATTAACCCATCAACTAAAATAATGTGCAAATAACTATTTATTGGTGACAAGCCCACCAAACTAGCTCATAAATAAAATAATTAGCCTCCCAAGAGGTCGAATAATCAATAATGCATGTCGTTGGGCTCTCTAAGAGGCCTAATGAAGTCCATAAGTGCCAAAATGATGAATTGGACTTCCAAAAGTAATGGACAAGGGGTTGACCCCTTGTTCTCCACATAATAAACCTGTGGTGCTCCTAATGGCTGTGAGGGCACACAAGTGACCTCATGGGTTTCCAAGTAAGTCGAAGCTGCTTGTAGACCATCTGTAAGGGCTCAGATGATGATGTAAGTGATGCTACATCAACATACAAGTCCTGGGTCATCTGCCAAGTGCATGGTATATCTATGGGGCTGGTTAGGCAAAGGTGAACCAAGTGCACCTTTCTCGTCGAATAGGTGAATCTCAAGTAATATCTCAACATCTTTGGGGATCCATGGAGTGTTATCTAGTATTGTTGAGGCCCATGGCTTTCAACACACACCCTACATGTGCCAATGTAGCCCTCTGGAGGGTTAGGACCCTATATAGGGAGACCAAACCCAAGATGGAAACCACCTACAATCCTGCATAAGATCCAATGTGTTCCATAGCCTTCCAGTACAACAAGTCATCAAGGAAATCGAGTAAAAGAGCTTACAAACCATGGACCACAAGTGGGGACTTCATAATGGCATGCCCTTCCATAATGGGCTTTGGCATGTGCTAATGTCTCCAAGCTCCAAATGGGGATAACCATGTATCCCATTAGGTGGTTTCTACTTCTAAAGGGGATAATATGTCCAAGTTACATCCTTTTAAAGGTGGTGGCATGTGATAAAGGGATGAATGGAGTAGGGAATGGGAAGGGGTGGCCCTGAGCCACATGCTAGGGTACAAGGGTAGCTAGTAAGAGGGAAGCCCATGCTTGGGTATATAATGTATAGGAGGGATCAATCATGGTACATGAGGTGCCTCGGCCTTGATTTTCCACCCTTCTTTATATGCCTTTTGTCTATTATCATTTTTCTTTAATTAACTACTCAAGGCTCAAGGGGTAAGAGCATGATGTGTGAGATATAGTAATGGATACCCCCCTTTTAAGGTAGGGCAGTTCATTGCCCACCATGGGTTGGGACAATCATGGGTTCCTATATGATGAAGGGGTCTCATAGAACCTGTAGGAACCACGGTGATGACCATGATGATGGGGTAGAGCTCATGTATTGGCGTTTGCCCATGTGCTAAATGTGTTTGTCTCGGACATCTTTTGCATTTTGCTAAATGTGTTTGTCTCAAACATCTTTTGCATTTTGTGGTACATTTTCCTGTTGAATGTGGCAAATTATGCTTTTACTTTTCTTTTTAGCTACATCAACCTCCAGGGCATCATTCCAGGCCTGACCCAAGATGTGGGTAAGAGGAAGGGGAGAGTTAGCCCTATGTGGACCCAGTGGGAGAATGTGGACCCAGGAGGGAGAAATGATGAATGGGGTAATAATGAGTGGAAAGGGGGGCCAATATATGTGGAATGAAGGAGTGGGACCACACAACCAAAATCAGGGTTTCCCATGAAATACCATCCTTAAAACCAAATGGTCGGTAAAAGAGATCCGATGGGACTAGAATGCTAGGCTAATATCCAAAAGGGGTCTAGGGGACAAGAGCACAGCCCTAGCCCATTATTTCCATTGAATCCCCCCATTAATCCATGTTGAGAAGTGTCCATGATAAGAAAACTACAATACTCAATCACCAATTGACAAGGCATACATTGAGGTTTGGAGGGCCTACCTTCAAACATACGATCATGACAGATGGGTGAGGGACCACATGGCTAGCTCGGGTGGCGGAAAAGTGGCACAACAAGCTAGCTTGTCACTGCAAGGGGTTGTTGGCTGCCAACTAAGGACCATCTTGGAGAAAAGATCTCTCATAGGGATATCACCCACAAAATGGTGGGGAACAAGGCCCATGTCTACAACCATGATCACCAACTTGAGGAAGATTAATGCTTCTGAGAGTGACTTGGTGGATCCCACTTTGTACAAGCAGCTTATTGAGTCCTTGATGTATCTGGTCAACAATAAGTTAGATCTATGCTTTGCAATGAATACACTCAGCTAGTTTATGGTGGAGCCAAAGCAAGTTCATTGGGCGACAGTGAAGCATGTGTTGAGATACCTTTGTGGTATAGTGGGTTTTACAATGAAGTATGTTAGAGTTGGTGGAGTACAATTGCAAGGGTATATAGATATTGATTGGGTCAGAAGTGTAGTAGACAAGAGCTCTACTTTTGGGTGTTGTTTCAGCGTGGGTTTAGCATTGATCTCGCGGTTCAGCAAGAAGCAGCATTCAGTGGAACTTAGCTCAGCATAGGCAAAGTACATGGCAACAAGTCTAGTGAGTTGTGAGGCCATCAGGCGTCACAAGAAGCTAATATGTTTATTTGATCTCAAGATGGGACCTACCATGATACACTACGATAACAAAAGCTGCATCAAACTTTTGGAGAATCCATTTCTTAACGATAAGTCTAAGCACATAGAGATCAGGTATCACTTGAACAAAGACATGGCCCAAAGAGGTACTATGAGATTGCAATACATACCTTCAAGGAAGAAGATTTCATATATTTTCACCAAGCCTTTAATAAAGTAGAAGTTCTTGTTTTACAGGGACAAGCTGGGGGTGGTGGAGAATCCCTTCCTAGCTAGGAGGGAGTGTTGATTTTTATAACCCAAAAGGTCTTCTTCTAGCTTTGTGCCTTGGCATGGGGAAGACATTGATTTTCCTCCCTCGGTGCTTGCATGCGAGATGTAGGTGGTTTTTTATTTCTCTCCTAAGTTTAAATTAGTAAAAGTTCAATAACTAATTATTGATAGCTATTAGGCCTAAGTCTATTGATAAGTAAGTTTATTTAAGTGACCTAGACAATATAATCTCAACAATTGATCTCAAGTGATCTTAGGATTTACTCCTAGACATTGATCATTTAGGAGATTAGGGTTATGGATTTGGCATAATGAAATCATTAAACCTAATGATGAGGTGAAAGACAATTTTTTTGGTTGAGCGCTTGAGTGAGAGATTTTCCCAAGAGGATGGTTGGACTTGATTGAGATAAGAGAAGGAATTTATTGAGAGAGGGAGGCTGAGACAACAAGGAAGCAGTTGAATTGTTGGTAGTGTTTCACACTTGTGGTTGAGAGGAGGCCACAACTCACACATTCAACAGCAGAGGGAGGCCACAACTCACACGTGTGGTTGAGACAGGTCGTACAATAGTGCAGGGCCCAGTTTCGACAACATGCCAAATTTTCCACTAGTAGACTGAGTTTTTCTAGGTGGATTTTCCTTGGGAATCATGTCATAGATTTCCCGAATAGCTAATAATTTCCCTATGTATTTCTCAATGGGTATTTCCCATTGTTTTCCAGATTTAATAAAAGCAAAGAAAAAGTGTTGCATGTAAATTTACTAGGTTAGAATATCATTGTATTTATTTCAAAGTAATTTCGGAATTTATTTGTGAGAAATATTTTCTAGATTTTGCATCAATTGCAAACATAATATATCAGGGTTGATTATATATATATATATATATATATATATATAGTTTGGAAATAGCATCAACTGATGCAATAAAGCAATAATAATTAGGAAATACTTTACCTATCATTTCAAAATTGTTTTAGAGTTGGAGCCGACTTCAAACCCATGTTTGGGGTTCTAGCCAACTTATAGATCTATTAATTAAGGAGATGATATGCTTAGCATGTGGAGAAGTTTTATTCAAAGTTTGAAGTAAATATTAAAGGTATTATTTGTATAAGAAATGGGGATTACTTGCACATTTGGAAAAGGACAATTGATTCCCTTGTACCTTCTTTGAAGGATGCCTTTGGACATCTATTGAATGGTTTGATGGATTATCCACCATTTGGGGTTGTGTGCCCAACTTTGGGGGGCCTTGGGACAGCAAGTTGAGAGACTTGTGGAGCAAATCATGTGATTGAAGGGCCACTGGAGGTTGGATGCTACACCAACACCCTCTTTCTTTCCCTTACATTTAGGGAGATGGGTCATGTTTTTGGGATCATGCCCATAGTGTTTGTACATGTGTCTTTAGAAGCCCCACATTTGTAATATTTTGGATTAATTAATTGTAAAGGGCGTTTGGATTCCTCCTTAAACTAATTTAGGGGATTTTAGCTTAGAGAATTATTATTTTATTATGAGGGAAGTTGAGCCCCTCCTCTATAAATAGAGGTCCACCTCCTTTCATTTACACATGGACTTTTAGGGAAGAAATCCCACAGCAATCTAAATTTTTTGGCTTTGAATATTTGAAATGAGGCGAATAGTCATGGGGAAGATATGTTTTGAATAGTAGAACTTTCTTTGGATTAACGAATTGACGTTTGGATGAATTGTGGTATTTTATTGTGAGTATGATTTTCCATTTTGCTACGATTGTTGAATTCAAGTTTGCCATGTTCCATATTAAAAATTGCAACATCTTTTATGAACGCCATTTTTTTCATATGCAAAATTTGTCATCAAGTATCCATAAGGAAACTAGATTCCATTCCTTGACCGTAAGTTTGCTAATTTGGCAAGTCATTAGGTTTTGGATCGATAGGTTATCTCTCTCCTCCCCATGCCATCCAAGGTCTTTAACTATTGGCCCGCCCCTTGTTTGACTCCTTATGCCTGGAAATTAGTAAAGGGCCACGACACTCGTCCTTCATTCTCCATCACTTTATACCCTTTTTTAAATCATAAATTAAAAGTGGCATGTGTTTGGCATCGATTTGAGTATCTCCAAATCCTACCTTGAGCCATTAGTTTTTTTGACCTAGCTATTTCATTTCACCCAAAGCCATATTTTATTGAAAATTATTTTGGGGTGAAAATTTTGCAAGCTCGTTAAAGAACCATTTCAATAGGATCCCTTAGTGATGTAACCTATAAGACTTGCAAGTGAAGCCTCCCCTATGGGGATAAGATCCACCCACAAAAAAACAGGGGAATTCACCACTGAGGTGACAATGGTCATGGATCCCATTGTTGTCGAGAATCTAGTGTGGCCTAGCACGAGGGTGCTAGATTTTGCGATAACATTTTTGGCACAGTTGCCAAGGAGGAGTTGAGTCCTCCTCTTAATCTGAGGTCTAAGCTTTAGTTTCTTTGAATGAGCTCATCTTGAAGTCAAGAATAAATCTACTCATCTTGCAACTCCACAAAAAGAATGAAGTCCTTGTTCTCTGAAGATTTTGAAGTCTTGATGCTTGCACTGTG
>APFE030464749.1:0-18959 GCA_000404065.3 Pinus taeda | reverse complement strand
ATTAAAAGGATAATTCTACCCTATTGATAAGTGCAGTAAAAAGAGAATAGTCAAGATATGTGGAAGACTCCAAAAGCTTCTAAAAGTGGTAGCAGGATTCATCAATTCAGAAGAAAATGCAATGTTGAAAGAGTTCAAAAACAACTTAGTGTGAAATAGGGAATGATATGGATTTGAAGCTTCACAGACTTTGACAGATTGACATTTGGACATTAGTTCATGTTTTATAAACTGACTTAGAAAAACTATTAAATGTGATAAGGCTTCATGACAAAGAACTAAAGCTGTTTTCAAACAGAACAAAGCAAAAAGATCGAAAGGTTTACACATTATGAGAGCAAGACGATGAAAAAAGTTAGATATTGTGAAGTTTTATAACAAAGAACTAACGATGTTTCCGAGGTTTAAATAACATTGCCATCAAACCAAACATACGAAGAAAATTGAAAGTCTTTGGGACCAAGAACAAAGCACACAGAAAGAAATAAATTAAAATTAAGAGGAGTTAATGGGATTGCAGGCTGACCACAAAGAGAGCAAAAGGAAATTAATGAGATCGAAGACAGCAAAAAGAGATTCATGAAATGGAAGGAGCACTAACAAAACATAAAAATTTAGAAAGCATAAATCATAAATGTGAATATAAAATAAATAACTGTTATGGCGGTATCAAATATCATCCATGCATCCCTTCTCTCTGATCTTCTTGGTCAAAACCAAAGAATAAATCATAAATATGAATATAAAATAAATACCTGTCATGGCTGTACAAAAAAATTATTTGGCCTGCTTCCGCTACGGCAGTCTCTGGCAGGCCTGGCTGGAGAATACAATGCATAGGCATGATTCCCAAGGCCAATTCTAGAAGTTGATCTTTATTCAGCTGTAACTCTTCTCTAGAATTAGGGAATTCCATTAATTTTTTCCGTTGTTGTTCCCCAGCTGCCGCATGAATCACGTCAGTATGGAATAACCTGGCATCGTCGAGCCTGGACTATTTGCATTAAGAACACGCTTCGCTGCAGAGGTGTACTGAAGGAGATCCGCGTGAGCAGCCGCCAGTTCCTTCTGTAGCTGTTGCACCTATCTCTGCGGCGTGGAGATCGCTCCAACGCACCGATAAACGGGATCTTTCAAGCGAGCTTCGGCTTCATATGCCAGAGAATTCACCGCGTCCTCCCGTTGATGGGGCTCCAAATCGTTGATTAATTTAGCCACGTTGCTTGCTCCGAAGATCTTGTGAATATTGACAAATATTTGAGGTTTTTCCGGAGGAAAATACGGCACAAATACACACTCTGAGTTTGAATGCAGCGCACAGTGAGTTCGACCAATTTGAAGCCATCTCTGCCATTAAACATAAACAATCATGGTTTACTATGGCGGAAAAGAAATCAATACATGACACATAAATATGACTAACTGCGAGGTAAATAATTATTTAAATCAGTACAGAAAATAACCAGAGAACGCACCTTTTCCTGATATAGAGATTTTTTTAATTCCCAAAGGGCACACTGAGCTGCAAGATCGAAATCGTCCGCGTATGTACCCGAATTGGGTGGCTGAAATTCCACAGGCACACGCAATTGAGCAAATCATGGTTTATTTGAGTGCCACACGGCGGCCGTTGTTGATGACGAATTTTGCAGTCAAAGTACCAACCCTGATGTGGTGATCTGGGCTCAATTTTTGAGTGGAAATTGGCTGGAACCCTAACTTGTTCTCAACGAAGCGTTATATGAACAGTTAACCCTGAATCAAGACACTGTGCTTTGCGTGTCATATGGTACGCCTGTATCTCATAGGAATCGCCACAGCTGCTCGAAATTCGAAGATCTTTCGTTCGTGTACAGATCAACCCTCGAAGAACTGTATCTCAGAAATATTGCTTCTGGAAACAGTAGTATCAATATCGTAAGCAAACTTTGATTTCCTGGTCGTGCGCCGGTCGATCTCCGTGACTAGCGTGTGCACATATATACGACTAAAACGAGATCTCAGTTTCCTCAAGGGCTCAACTTCCGCCGTTGATAAAAAGAACGAGGAAGGAGGCATTGCAGAGGGAGTTAAATGTTAGTTTAAGAAGATGGAGGTGGTACTACAAGTACCCATCAGCTTTTCCCAAACAACTAAAGGCTGTGATGTGAAAAGGAAGAGAAACAGAAAGAGGAAGGTGAGTATGTGAGTATAGACCACACGATTGAACACAGGTGATAGATAGAAGAGGAAGTGTTTTCTCTGGAGTTTCAGAAGAGCAAATACAGATGACAGATAAAAGAGGAAGATGTCAAAAAAAACTTCGATCTATTCGCTTGAACTTACCCATATATATGCACAGCACAATCATTATCTATTTCAAAACGACATAAAGATTCCAGGCCACGGCTCCTTTATATCAAAAAAGATGTAATCCGTTAAACGTTAACCGGATCACACTCTACCACAACGTCTATAACAAAAACGCCTGACACGCTTTTTTTGAAGTTCTTGTGCATAAAGATTGCAGGCGTATCGGTTAAAGGAGCGGATCACAGTTTAATTGAACATACCATAAACTTAAAAACTAATTAAACATACTGGTGAAGCGTTTAGTGGAAATATGATATATTAAATTAAATTACAAAGTAGTTGAATTATTAAAAATGTTTCCGTAAATTATTATTCATAAAATATTTATTGAATGAGAATGGAAGTGGGAGGTATTACATACTTGTACCTCGAATTCGTCTGGAAAGGGTTTGCATTATATTGAAGTCTCGTGAATTCATTATTAAGGTCAACATTGCCATCTTCCTGAAACATAAAATGACATGAACAGGTTAGCAATAAATGAATACTTAATTAAATCTATAACGAACACCTTGTTAAAGCTCTAACATTTTCAATTAAATTCGATGACATGACAAAGGTTAACATCATACCATATAAACAGAATTCAATACAATCCATGCATACAATCACACACATAAACATGGCATGCATACAATCACACACATAAACACGGCTTGACGGTCACACACAAATCGACATACTCAAACAACAGACTTACTCACTGACTCACACTGAAACAAACCACACATCTAAGCACACAGACTTGTCAATCTGAATATAGAAGACTGAAACCAACAACACATCTAAACACACAGGCTTGCCAATCTAAATGTAGATAGATGAGCAGAAAAATACTGAAAAATGATAATAATTTGGTTATTTCCTTCGACGACTATATTCGCCGGGCTGCCGAGTATATTCCCATGCCCTTTTGAACGTTTTATTGACGCCGAGCGTATGAAAATATGACAAATTTCACCATCATGGTTAGGTTAGAACACGCGCCCGTAAATACCGGAGTGTAATACGCTGATAAATGGTGCTTTTGTCAGAGAATTTAAGAAACTTGACATAAAAGAAACGCAGCAGCCATTGTTCGAGTGGAATATGCCGCTTCATGGTTATGTTCTAACACGCGCCCATAAATACCGGAGTATAATACGCTGACAAACATTGCTTTTGTCAGAGAATATAACGAACTTGACATAAAACAAACGCAGCAGCCATTGTTCGAGTGGAATATGCCGCTTTATTGTCAGAGATCGTAACAAATTACAGGTACCCACTACTCTCCATAAATTCGTCTGTTTAGAAGATGGGGTATATTTCAAATTTAAAAACCGCGTTGGTTTTTTCTAATATTGAGAACCAGTGCGCACGGTTTTGAAAGGAGGATAAGCAATAAATACTAAATAATGTTTCAAATCGCTTTTTATTATTTATGGCTAGCTCATGTAATGTTCACATAATGTGTTTGCTTCATGAGTTTGCTTTGGAATATTTTGTAAATTCTTGTATGAGATACCAACCTTAAAATTTTTCTAAATATAGTTGTGGATATTTTAGTTTAAAAATTAATTTTTTATTCTGTAATTGTATCACATTTGTGAAAGTTAAAAGTAAAAACATAATAGCTATTAGTTCTAATGATTAAATTTAGAAAATATTAATTATAGTCTTGAAAGTTCAGAAAAGCAAAACGATAATGACTATATTTAGAAACAAGAAAATAATTTGCATTCTTGAATATTTCTGTCACATTTAAGCAAACTCCAATTGTTGAATTTGAAAAGTATTACTTAAATTTATTAAATTATTAAAATACAAAAAGTTAACAGCTAAATTTAGAGAGCAGATCCCTAACTCCATTCTCCAATTTATGGATAACTTAGTTTTTTCAATATTTTTGAGAGTGTTGCAAAACCTTAGCCCTAGTTACTAAATCTTTGAGGGCTTATTTTTGTAAGGTCCATTAGTTGTATGATTACAACAATGAGGGAAATAATATGGAAGCATCCACTGAGCTTCCCAATAATATTTTCATTTTAAAATAAATATATTAATATATATATATATTTTTGAATTCTCTAATTATAATAAAGTTAGTATTAGATATTCATATTTATTGCGCTATATATTAACATCCACTAATTTTTTAATACAATATGTGTCCCTTAACCAAAAGGCATTATGAATGCCAAAGAAACTAAGATGTCCCATAACGCATATAACCCCTACTTTACAATCACCACGAGTAATCTTAGAGAATTACAAACTCTTTCACAATTCCACCTCTAACCACTATTAGCATTAAGAGAAAATGATATTGATTACTTTATAATCCTTAACATACAATCTCTAAATAAGGTAAACAAAATATTCCACAATGCCACCTCTAACAACTATTGCCATTAACAGAAAATGGAAATGATTACATTTTAATCCTTAACATACAAACCCTAAAATTAGGTAAACCATGGTGCACGATTATCTTTAACACAATGAATTCTAGAAATTATTCCCCTAGTACAGTGTCACGATAAAGACATTCTGACTCCTAAAAAGTCACAACACACATCAACTTTAATACTTAGCACATTAACTATAACCTATATATACTTAAAGTGGCATAACACAGTCAAGGTAGAGGTGAATCAAGTGTAGCTCCTTCAAATTAAATTCCATTACAAGGGAATATAAAAAATGTTGAGTATTATGTAGATGATATTTTGACTATTGACATTGATCGAAAGAGGATTTTATGGGAGTTACTCTATGGCAATGATATTGATGAATACTGATAATTCTCCCATTAGATAATATCATAATGGCATAGATTTTGTACATCACTTGCGGCCTTAATGTTGGTGTGTCAAGCACATTTCAGCTATTATGCTTATTCTTTCACAAACTTAATGGTATATTTCTCAGATTTTATAAAACGATATTGATGAGTACTCATAATTCTCCCATTAGATAATATGATAAAGGCATATATTTTGTAGATCACTTGGGGCCTTAATGTTGGTGTGTCAAGCCCAATTCAACTATTATGCTTATTTTTTCACAAACTTAATTGGCTGAGATAGATGCCCTACTTTCAGCCTCCCGAGATCGAGAGCATCCTTGACACTCAGGTGGCCAAACGAACTCAGCAGAAGAAGTATCAACAATACCTGGTCAAGTGGAAGACCTGTCCTATTGAGGACAGTTCGTGGCTTGATGCCAGACAAATTGAGTAGACAGGTTCTTTAGTCGAGAAGCTCATGGACCAGAGTCATGATTTCTTTTTGTCCCGGGAGCCTGATGCGGGAGCATCCAGCTAAGGCACCATGATCAGGTGTTGGTCTCTGCTAGGGTGGAATGTCAAATTAGCATATTGGTTTTCTTCATGTTCAGTTTGTCAAAGTAGGGTGTAGGATTTTGTCTTATTTTTAAATTTCAGTATTAATCAAGGGTAGTTTGGTCGGTTAGGGTCATTTATTTGTTGTCTTTAATTAATAACAAATTAATAATTGTCTTGTCATTCTAAAAGGAAAAATACAAATGTGTCTAACGTAGAATCTTGCCATATAGGCAGAACCAAATACTTAATAGTTATGTAACTATAAGGTCTACAACTAAAAGTAACAACACAGTTCCATTAACTGTAGACAAAGCATATAACTGTAACAATGAAAATCATTGAAAAGGTTCAGCATTTTCGGATACAAATAATAAAAAGAGACAGAGCACACATTTATCTTTCATCCATATATACTATTGTCTACATACTGTGCAGCTATATTTCTCTATTGTTTAACGGATTTAGAAATAACAAAGTGCAGGCCTACAAATTTATGTTTTTCCTCCCTTAAGAAACAAACCACTATCAATTGCATGCATGTTCACAAGACCAGAATAGACAAACAAGTAAACAATCTCACGGCCAGGAGAATGTCCACACAGCGAAACAATTGAATGAAGAAAAACGAATCCGAGTATCGATTGGACAACCCAAACATAGGTAATTCATTACAACCTACTATATACCATTTCTTTTTCTTTTCCAAATGGAATAGAGATAAAGAAAACATATAATTGTTATTATATAAGAGTCCAGCATTACATTGTCAAAACAAATAGAATAAACAGTGACTGCGAGACAGGGCAGACCCTAGTCAAGTGTTTGTCATCGTGAAACCCTCGAGCCTAACCAATAAGTTCAACCCACACAAATTACAAACCAGAATTGTAAACAGAGATGTGCCCAGGTTGTGTAATGACTAAAACAAGATATAGCAAATGAATGTCGAGGCGTGGCCACTAGAAAACTACAAACCCTAACTACAATTCAATGAAACTGTGCTCACAGAGCCTACCAGAAAGGCGTCGAAGGGTTTACAAATCGAGGCATTGAAACCATCCACGCTCGAGGTCAAATTCTTGACTTGTGAAAGCAGAACAAGCGAGTGTCAAGCACAACACGCATAACAATGAATGAGCAGAGACACAATACAAGTAAGGGAAGAACATAATCTCACCTGGGAGTGCGATTGAACAAGAACCCTCATCCTATAGAGCCATAGAACACAGGAAATGACCTGAGACAAAAGGAGGAGACACCGTTAGTTTTTAAACTAGGAGAAGGCAGAGATAAATCAAGGAAAGACAAAAATACCTGAAAGACATAGCCAAGTGAACCATTGTGCCTGTAACCTATGCACATGGGAACAATAGTAAAATGATTTTAGCAGCAAAGCAGTAACAAAAATAACCAACAACAGAAGGGAATGGTTGAAAGTCCGACAAACCAAACCAGAAATTGATTCCAGGTACGAGCAGATGAAATAACTCATTGTGCAGAGGAAAACGAGCAAACTAACCTCCAGAATGCATAACAGGACCATACAGCAAGGAATGCAGCTGCCAACAACACATGCAAGCTCATGGACCACACTCATTCGTAAACAAAACCAAAACAGGGCATCTCCAAAGAAACCCTTGCAGAGCTCTCATAGCAGAAAGAAATGTTGAAAATGACCAAAATGGCAAAGGGTTTTGCATAATCATCATGCAGGAAATGAGGACCGAGGCAGGAGGATAGGTCAGTTTCATATTTATGATCCTTATTAAATTATTGCAACCACCAACATAAATATCCATTTATCATAACATTAATCAAAAGCCAATCATCAACCAAATCCGAATTCATCAATAGCGATGGACAAACTTGTGTCAAGTTATATGTTGGATTGTGGGCTGGGTCCCATCCTAAACCTTAAACCCTAAATCCTAAACCCTAAACCCTAAACCCTATACCTTATACCCTAAAACCTAAACCCTATGTAATTTTTTTTACATGTTTATTAATAGAATTTACTGAAGTGTTATAAATTTTAAACCTTAATCCGTTAAGCCTAAACCCTAAAACCTAAACCCTTATTAATTTATAACATTTTAAAGAGTGTTTTGTAACTTTTATTTAAATGTATATTAAAAACATTTACTAAATTGTTATAAAACCTAAACCTTAAACTCTAAAGCCTAAGAATTTTATAACATTTTAAAAACTATTTGTAACTTTTATTTAAGTTCTTATTAAAAGAATTTACTAAAATGCTAAACCCTAAATCCTAAACCCTAAACCCCAAACCTTAATCCCTAAGCCATAAACACTAAGAATTTTACCAATATCTATAATAAGGGAAGACCATAAGCCCTAAGCATTTTATAAAGTGTTATAAACCCTAAACCCTAAAGCATAGTCCCTAAAGCTTAAACTGCAAATGCTTAACCCTAAACCCTAAACCACAAACCCTAAATCCTCAACCCTAAATTCTAAACCCTAAACCACAAACCCTAAATTCTAAACTCTAAACACTAAGCAATTTATAACAATTTTAAAAACGTTTTGTAGCTTTTATTTAAGTTCTTACTAAAAACATTTACTAATGTGCTATTATTTTAATAAACAGACAAAATAACATAAACGACATTTGTTGATCAAAACGATTCTAGATTCAATAGTAATAATAGGCTCCAAAATTGAAATGTAGTGAAATTTTGGATGGTCTTGTAGCAACGACAACACTTGTGGTCTCACTGGGTGAAGTTCAACTTCTTTGTCAAGAAATAGCTTTCAGTTAAGGGCCAAACCTTCAGGAAGTATTGATTTTCTCGACCTCCCCTCTTCGACCCAGTTTTACACATAGCATCTCAATTTTCTTAGCTTGGTTGGAAGATAGATAAAGCATACACCATAGCACAATTATTTCAATATAAGGAAGGGTAATGTGCACGACAAATTATGATTTTCATAAGATGATTTTTCATGTTTTATGTTGCTCTGCTGCCAGCAGGCCTAGATAGTACCCTGATGAATTCACTTCAAGAGCACAAAAGTTTCTTCGCTACCAGCAAGCCTGGATAATACCATGGTGAAGTCACTAGCTTCACCTCCCTACACTAGAAGCTTAATAGATTGTGCAATGGCACTTATTTTTTCAATGACCAGATGAGGGATCCTGACTTATTGAGAGAAGAATATGTTTCCCCTTAAAAGAAGTTTTTTTAGGACCTTTGATATTGATTTGCTCGCTTAATATTTTCCGCTTTTCCCTTCTCTACTAGACTCGACAAGTGCTAACACATAAGAAGACTTACAACAAGTTGAGTATTTTAGATACAGGCATATGCATGGATCTAATAGGTTACCTAAAGGTTCTCCTATTGGTTAAATCATATTTTCCATATTTCCTTAACTCAACCTATGGGATTTTCCCAAACAAACAAGGAGACTTAACATTAATACATCAATTTATTCATGAAAATGTTTCATTGAGTTAATATTTTCTTATAGAATAATATAGTGATTGATTCATGTTCATTTGCTTGAAATATTCTATTTTAAAATGTCAAAATATGTTTATTTTTAAATATGTGTTATGCTAATTTTCATTACAATTAAAAAAACTCCTCTTTGCTTCAAGATTATAATCTCTACTAACACGGTCAACCACGTGAATGTGTAAA
The DNA here is from genome assembly GCA_000404065.3 of Pinus taeda. Taxonomy (NCBI): domain Eukaryota; kingdom Viridiplantae; phylum Streptophyta; class Pinopsida; order Pinales; family Pinaceae; genus Pinus; species Pinus taeda. The sequence goes on along the minus strand of APFE030464749.1, from coordinate 9,611 downwards.
CTTATATGCCGCAAAAACTTTTATATGGGATCTTTTACTTATCAACATGCGGATATGATTTAATTATATTGATTTAATATGTTAAACGATTAATGATGTTAATGGATGTTTTTTAAAAACATATTAATTTATTAACATTAATGAAAATAAATTGTTATAAAATTTTGCATCAATCAAATTATTATTGGTGTGGTAGAAATATTTATTAACTATAGTTATTATATTGATTTAATATTTTAAATGATTAATGATGTTAATGGATATTTTTTAAAAACATATTAATTTGTTAACATTAATGAAAATAAATTATGATAAAATTTTGCATTAATCCCATTATTATTGCTATGGTAGTAATATTTATTAAAAATAGTTACTAATTATGTTTTTTTTTATGTTAAAACGTTATATTATCAAAATATTTATGTTTTGTTGCAAATTTTCAAATTAACTTACTAATCTTTAGATGGAAAATGACAAATACGAAGAAAAATAAATAAATAATAAGAATAATAATAATAATGTTGAAAATTTAATTCAAAAATAAAATAAAATTATTAAATAAGATTAGTATTTATATGGTGATTTTTAATTAAATTTATACATTCTCAAAATGATTGAAATATATTTTAACCAAATAAAATTAAAGAAGAGAAATAAAAAATAGAAATCTCATTATAATTAAACATACTTAATAAATTTCAATTTTAATACTTAGTAAACATACTTAATCAATTTCAAATAAAGAAACATACAAAGTACAAGTTGAAATAAAGAAACATAAAATATACAAAGTCAACTAAACACACAACATACAATTTCACGTCAATAAAGGAAAACATTAAAATATGCTTATGCAGCTTTAAACAAAAGTAAACTCATAATATACAAATTAAAATCTACATTATACATACACATTGAAATTCATAATTAAAAACAACAAACACGTGATTACAATTTCAAATTACATACATATATTCATAAATAAACATTCATACAACTATTCATATATAAGCAATTCAAACAAGTAAATACACAATTCAACAAAACACACGGTCAAAACCACTCACATATACATGCAATTCAACTAAACACATGATTTCACAATTTAAAATGAATAAACAAATATGCTACACAATTTGAATTCAAAATATCAACATAAATACATAAACATTTTCAAAATCTGAAAATATATATATAGAAACTCGAATAAGTAAATATGTATCCTACTATTTTACCAATTATATACATGCAGTGGAATATAAAATTTAAACACATACATTCACAAACATTGACAAAACCACCTACACATACAAAACTTTGAAAAAACATGTTCTCTCATGTATATGAAATTTCAGACAATGCCTAGAATACAAATTTAAATACAATTTTAAATTTTTAAATATCAAACACCAAATACGAATTCAAATACAAAAACACATAATATACAATTCCAAATAAGGAAATACGCATCATACAATGTCAATGTCAAGTCAATTCAAAGAGAGACATTCAAACATGCCATCACAACATTAAATAAGCTAACACACAATATACAAAGTAAAACTTGTGCACTATTTGCGTTCTAAAATTAATTACAATAACAATTCAATACAACAAACATACTATTACAATTTCAAGTCACATATAATACACACACACACACACACACACACACACACACACATATATATATATATATATTCAATTTCAAATAAAGAAACATGCAAAGTACAAGTTGAAATAAAGAAACATACAATATACAAACTCAACTAAATACACAACATACAATTTCACGTCAATAAAGGAAAACACTAAAATATGCTTATGCAACTTTAAACAAAAGTAAACTCATAATATACAAATTAAAATCTACATTGTACATACACATTGAAATTCATAATTAAAAACAACAGACACATGATAACAATTTCAAATTACATACATATATTGATAAATAAGCATTCATACAACTATTAATATATAAGCAATTCTAACGAGCAAACACACAATTCAACTAAGCACAGGGTCAAAACCACTCATGCAATTCAACTAAACATTTTCAAAATCAGAAAAATATATATAGAAATTCGAATAAGTAAATTTGTATCGTACTATTTAACCAAGTATATATAAGAAGCTAAATTATATGTATATACTCTTATCTAATTATATAAATATATAAAATAATACAATATAAAAAGCTTTAAAAACCAATGAAATAGAAAAGGGCAAAAAAAAAATAAGAAAGATTCGAATATGAAGGGCTTGTTAATTAGAGAGATACTTGGCGCCTTTCAATGCATTGTGGAAGATTGTATAATTTGTAATTTTGTAAAAAAAAAAAATTAAACCTTTTCCAATGTAACTGTGTTTTGGGTTAAATACAATTGGGAAAAGTGTTATAATATGAATGGATGATCATTGAATTGTAAGATAACATGCTTCAAATATAAATGTTGTAGAGTAAATGTGTGTTAAAAAATGTCTTGTGATGCATATGAGTTTAAAGAAATATGGTCAATACAAACAAGAAATACTACACTAGTCAAAGAAGAATGGTGCCCCATCCCCCTTGAGCACTTGGAAGGAGTATTTTGAACCCCTTCCATAAAAATAACTTTATCAATAATTGTGTGCATAATTCTCGTAGAATATTTGAGAAAAGAATAGTATATAACTACATCAATATTTACTTTGGGAAAAACACTTTTCGCAAGAATAGAAGGTGAGGTCGTTCCTGTAAGTAGATTTGCGTGCAATACAACATAAATATTAGAGAGAAATATATATTTTTAACAAAATATATCGAAAATCATCAATTTCTTTTTTATATAAAAATAATAATCATTTACATTGCATATATAAATAATGAAAACAAAAATGATCAGTTTCTGTTTTATATAAAAGTAATAATCATTTATATTACATATATATACAATGAAATCAAAATTATGAATTTATTTTTTATATAAAAGTAATAATGATTTATATGGCATATATAAATAATGAAAACAAATTTACCTTCCTTTCAACTTTTCCTAAGCGCATATGTAAAACAGTTATTTATGAGTCATTCCTAGAAACAAGCCTGCAATAATATACACATCATAAATAAATAAACAAATATTGTTATTTATGGAATAATCCAAAATATAATAAGCATAATTTAAATAAAAATATATGTGTAAAACAATTATTTATGAGTCATTCCTAGAAACAAGCCTGCAATAATATACACATCATAAATAAATAAATAAATATTAATATTCATAAAATAATCCAAAAAAAATAATTTAAATAAAAATATATATGTAAGATAGTTATTTGTGAGTCATTCATGAAAATAAAATAAATAAACAAATATGGTTATTTATAAAATAACCCAAAAAATAGTATGAATTATGATTATGTATCGTAATTAATGATATAATTAATTTGATTTTTGAAATGTATGAGAGGTTTTTCCAGGGGCTGTGTGAAAAATATAAAACAACATATGTACAAGGCCATTTCAATTTACGTAGCTTAAACTATCTCCAAGAAAAAAGAGTAAGAATGGTAGAATTCCCAAAGAAGACGAATAACTATACATATATAACTAAGAATTCCCAATTGACTGGAAAGAAAGAGGTGAGCTAAGATCAATAAAATTTGAATAAACCAGTAACTCATAGAAGGGAGTTGAGGTGTATGTATATATATTAGGAATTTGAAACTGGATATTATATATTAATTTGAAAGTTCAATAAACCTATTGAAAGAAAGGAAGGGTAACCCCAAGATGATAGAAGTGGGAAGATGGTTCCATTACTGAGTTTGAGCAGAAAATAAATTCATTGGTGGGCGGGATTAATTGACACATAACACAATACACAGATACATGAGTACACGGTTAAAGTGAATCTGAATCCAAAGACATGCATGCTTACACACGTGGATAGAATTGGTATGGTTAAAATTATGGACTTGAATCTGAATCCAAAGACATGCATGCTTACACACGTGGATAGAATTGGTATGGTTAAAATTATGGAGGAGGAAACATAGCTTTAGATTCTCTATTCTAATGGTGGGCACATTTGAGGTGCTAAGAGTGTGTTAGATTCATGTGTGGTCAATTTGATTAATTGTTCTGGTGCCTATGTTTGGTGGACGTAGCCTAGATTGGTGTGTGATGCACTTGGTAGCTGTGTTAATTTTGTGTGTGTGTTTTATTTCGATTGCTGATTCCAGCACAACACGTTATGGAAAAAAAAGGAGAAAAACCACCAAACCACACGTTAAAGGAACAAATAACACAAGACACAACCATGGGTTAATCTAATAAAGAAGAAGAGGTGTTACAGAGGAAAATAAATTAATAATACAGAGACATTGATACTTGAATTCCTAGGGGATAGGATAAATTGGTGAAGAGCCACATACACAAGGGAATTATTGAGGAGGAATCAAAGGCTTAAATTCAATATAAAATGCCTAAAGCACTATGTTTAAACTAATCAAAAAGAGAGATACATATACAAATACCTGGAATTGGGATTAGATTTAATTTCTTCAGCTAAATAGGTTAGGCAACCACCTAGTTTCTTGTTTCATTCATTTCCTTGCCAATAATTTGCAATGCACCCAACAAAAATATAAGGTTATGAAATGGAATTATTTATCGCACCAGAGCAAAGATGATTAAACACTGAAACAAAATTAAATAGAATTGAATTTGATCCATACGATTTCTTAGAGATAATTGATCTCTATAAGCCCAAAAAAACTATTAAACAACTCAACTTAAATCAACTTCCCAGCTCTATCATTCGTGCCATTCCCTTCCCTTCTATTCTAAGCCTCCTCCTCTTATAGAATATTCACATACTCAACCTAAACATCAATAGAAAATAGACCCAAAACTCAAACCACACCGACACAAGCATACCAAACTGGATATAAACATAAAGACTTAATATAGATATATATAGGGATTCCCCAACTCCTTCCTTCAACGGCTATAAGAGTGTTTTACGGCCTCTAAATTGAGGGTTCATTTTTTATTTGTTTTTTTTTTAACTTTCAATTCTCGTGCTTTTCTGTTTTTTGGAAACGAATGGGTTGATGCTTTTTCTTTTTTTAAATTTCTATTCTTGTGCTTTCTATTTTGAAAAAGATGCCAGGTAAATGCTTTTATTGCAAGGACCATGAATTTTCCGTCAGGTTCATGGTTTTTCCGTCCACGCTGATGCTTTTGTTGCTAGGTTCATGATTCTTCCGTCCACGTTGATGCTTTTGTTTCCATGTTCATGTTTTTCCCGTCCAGGTTGCACTAATGCTTTTGTTAACAAGCTCATGCTTTTTCCATGCTCTTTCCATCCAGGTTGGGCTGATGCTTTTGTTGCAAGTTTCATTCTTTCTCCATCCACCCAGATGCTTTTGTTGCCAGGTTCATGATTTTTCTGTCCACGCGCTTTTGTTGCCATGCTCATGTTTTTTCGGTCGACGTTGAGCTGCTGATTTGATTGTCAGGTTCATCTTTTTGGTTGGGTGGATGCTTTTGTTGTTTTTATTCTATTTCAATTAATGCTTTTTCCGAAGGGAAAACAATAGGTTTCGATTCATGTTTTTGCTTTTATTTATTTTTTTATTTACTCGTATTATTATATAGATGTTAAGTTTATAATTAAGTGTCTATTTATTTTTCATTTTTTATTTATTTTTCCTATGTTTGAAGTAGGGTGTGGAATAAGATTAGAGAGTGTGATGGATATATTATGTTATTTATTTTTTATTTTATTTAATAGTTGTTATATGAAATTTATTCGATATTAATATAATATTTTATTTAAAATTGTAAAGCAATATGTATGTAGGGTAAGTATCTTGATAAATTTACAAAATGTTTTTAATAAATTTTAAAAAGAGCAGGTGGAATTGTGTGTGTGAATTTTTATAATGAGGCATGCTTTTTGGTCTTGATAGGAATACAAAAATTAGTGTAGCCTATAAATGAAATGGTTGGAAAACTTAAATGAACATCAAAACAGTCACCTCATGATATATTTCACGTAGCCAAGCCAAAAAGAAAATATCATGAACATCTCAAAGCTCCTAATTAAATTTGTATTTAAAACTCATAGTTTATTTGTGTCTTCCATAAACTTTTTTCTATTTATTAGCGGAGTAGGATTCTTGTCCATTTTACTTATCTAGGAAAGAAACTTACTAAGTGCTTTTAGAAATGTAACCGAATATTGTTTATTAACACTAATGTAGTTGGATTTGAGATTTAACAGTGTATGATGTACTTGGGTGGATGGGATTTTTTTAAACCAATTTGTGTAAACTGCAAGTCAGATATATATTTCTATGAATTATTATTTAGTATTTACATTTTTCAACTATCACTACACTTCCATTTTTATAGGTAGGCCAGTGAAAAACATTTTTTTGTTCTTAATTTCCTAACAAGATGTGCACAGTGTAGAGTACATTTTTTTAGCACGCAAACTTTCCCTCTTTTGAATGGTTACTATTCTCAATGTCCCAATTTGATATGGCTTCTTGAGACTTATGATTTTTTTTCCTACCCACATTTTGATTTGATCTTAGGTATGTGCTTAATAGTTTTCTCAAAGTATGCATTTGACCATGAACATTACATGTGCATAAATTAAAATCCAATTTAATTAACTTGATTGTGTGTTCCTATTTAATATTCATGAAAACTATTGTTTTACTCAATGCTCGTTCCAGACATTGATATTAAGGAAATGAGCTCAGTTGGTTATAGGAAGAATGTTGGTTTAGGTATATATTCTCGAACCATTTTTGGTAATTGGTGAGGATGTCTTGTTTGTTAGTATTTTCCTCATTTTTGGGGGATTCATTTATTCAAAATGCTAGTTGTTTGAATTAAAATGAATAACTAAGCTACATTATTAGCTTGAAAAAACATCCTTTAATAACTAATGATTTCCCTTATAATTTATAAAAGGTAATGGTAACAAATATTCTTCCATACAATGCTATTAGGTTGATACTATGCAAGATTGAGTCATGATAGATTACAAATAAGCTCAAAACTTTACAATGTAGATAAAGTACAATGTTTGGTAATTTCACACAATTTGCTACATAGTGTTATAAGTTAGTTCAACGTTTACCTTTAATCGTTGATTACCCGCAACAAAAATTTCTATGTCATGACTACATATTTCCCTTACATTACATAACCTGGAATTTTGTTATATTGTCATCTTCAATAGTTAATGTGTTGCATTGAAGCATTATGATAAAATGAGTTAATGTGTTACATTTAAGCATTATGATAAACTTTTCTTCCTTGTTGTCTCAACAAGTGTTGCATACTTGTTATATCCTTTGGGTTTTATTTATTTTAATAATTTCACTATCCAATTTAACATTGAGTTGAAGAGAATCTATTTCAATTTCTCAGAATTACTTTTACTTAAAAGGTATGGTAATCATACATATCTTTTTGTGGTGTCTTCACAATTAGTTGTTAGCATCTGTAGACGTGTCCTTTCTTTCCTTATTTTAGGTTCTTTTTTATTGTTGAGTGGTTTTCCTTAGTAGTATATGCTCTTTTTTCAAAACAAGAACAAAATATTTTGTTTTGAAAATAGAAGAAATGATATTTCATGCTTAGCTCTTCATCTATGCCCAATGGGAAATTCAAAACAAGCTAAAACTAACCAAAAACATCCACCTTAGTATGTATTACCTTATGGTACTTATTTTAATTTTTAGTTGTTTGAAATTGCCACAAAACTAAAAATAAAAATTACCTTAGCATGTCTTACCTTATGGTACTTATTTTAATTTTTAATTGTTTGAAATAGCTCGAAGAGTAGGAATTTTTGATACAATATCCTTAACTTAGTTTTCATGAAAATTTTGCAATACTTGAAAGAGTTACATATTTAGTACTTTGACTATCCATGATGGAAAATTCAAAACTAAGAAAAATAGATATCTAGTTATGCCTTACTCATGGTACCAAATTTAATTTTCATTGTGTTTAACTTTGGGATTAACCTTCAAACCTGGTATTCGAAATGAAGCTTAGTATTCGAAATGAAGCTTATTTATAGTTCTAGGGATAGAGAAGGAAAAGGTATCTCTTACTTTTCTAAATATCTTTATTGCGACTATTGTTTGACTTTATCATACCAATTTATATTTATTACATTGAGGTTAGGTTTTTTTTGTATCATTAGTTTCTAATGAGTAGATATTTGTGAAGGAATTTGGGAATTAATTAATTCATTGGAAATACTATAACTCTAAATGTAGAGAGTTGTAACATTATTTGAATTTGTATATATATATGTTTGTGATTTTGAAAATGTTTTATGTATTTATGTTGATATTTTGAATTCAAACTATGCACCATCATTGTTTGTTCATTTTAAATTGTATAAGCTTGTGCTTAGTTGAATTGCATGTATATGTGAGTGGTTTTGACGGTGTGTTTAGTTGAATTGTGTGTTTGCTTGTTTGAAATTGCTTGTATATGAGTGGTTTCGAGAATGATTATTTTCTTCTGTATTTGGGCACGAAATTGTATATTGCGTGTTTTCCTATTTGAACATGTATTTTGTGTGTTTATTTTATTGAAATTACATATATACGTGAATGGTTATATGAATGTATATTTATGAATATCTTGTCTAATTTGAAATTGTAATCATGTGTTTGTTGTATTGAATTATGAATTTCAATGTGTATGTATAATGTATATTTTAATTTGTATGTTATGAGTTTACTTTTATTTAAAGTTGCATAATCATATTTTAGTGTTTTTTTATTGACTTGAAATTGTATGTTGTGTGTTAGTTGAATTTGTATATTGTATGTTTGTTTATTTCAACTTTTACTTTGTATATTCCTTTATTCGAAATTGGATATATATGTGCTTATCTATGAATATTTGTATTGTAGGTGACTTGAAATTCAATAGTGTGTTTGCTGTATTGAATTGTGATTGCAGTTAATTTTGTAGTTTTCTTTTTATTGACTTAAAATTGTATGGTGAATGTTTCCTTATTTTCAATTGTATATTATGTGTTTTTTATTTGAATTTGTATTTTTTGTTTGATATTTACAAATTTTAGATTGTATATTTCCTCATTTAAATTTGTATTGTAGGTGTTGTCTGAAATTGCATATACATGTCAGAACTTCTTTTTTCAAATGTTTGTATGTGTGGGTGGCATTATCAATGTTTGTGAATGTATGTGTTTAAATTTTGTATTCCACTACCTTTGAAATTGTATATTGTATCTTTGTTTATTTGAAATTGATTAAGTATGATTATGAAGTGTTTTGTCAATGAATGCCTGTGTTTGTTATGTTGATTTGTATTAGCGATGAATTTTATTATAAACATGAATATGTGTATTATATATATATTTCATTAAGTCTTATCTTTTTATTGTATAATATTTGTAATATTTATTTATAATATTGAGTTTTAATTATAATGAGATTTGTATTTTTTCTTTTTTCTTTTTTAATTGTATTTGGTTAAGATAAATTTATATCATTTTTAAAATGTATAAATATAATTAAAAATCCATATATATATATATATATATATA
>APFE030464748.1:10714-40013 GCA_000404065.3 Pinus taeda | reverse complement strand
ATGACAAAGTAATTCTTTAACTTGTAGAAGGAAACCCATGAACAACCTGCATTAACAGACCCTGACATGTGAATTTGAGCGTAAAACCAAAAATAGTCCACTGGGAGGGGAATTCAGTCTTTAAGAAAAAACCAATATTCAGACAACAGACTAAAACAGTAAACCAATGTTCAAAACTCAGATGAAAGCTAATATTCTCTCTTAGAAAAGGATAAAAATATACTCCCTATCAGAATTTGTTCTTTAAATTTTTCCAGATTCCACAAAGGAAAATAAAGTTGTCATTTGATGAGATGTTATGGCAATGAGAAAATAACTGACCTGCTAAAAAAATGAGCGTTTGTCCGAGTGAAGAGCACCACGAAGCTGAGTAGCGAAAGTCCCTGCGAACCAGATTGTAATGTTTCAACCCAGAGTGAAGTAATAGAAAAGGGGGCAAGAGCTGACCATTACCCTCAACAAAAAGCTAAAAATCTCTAACAACAGGTAAGAAGGTAAAACTAAGCAAGAGGTTTGAACTCATAAGATGGAACAAATGTTCAGGTTGTCAAATGAAATCCCTAAGGCTAACGGCTATTAGTCTCTCTGTCTAGAAACTGGCAGGAGTGGGAATGACCAAAACCAAGAATACTCACAGGGACATAACAAATGAAGTAGTGTAGGTACCTATAGGGATGACATGTGTAGTCATGAAAAACCAAGCGACAACCTATTTTGTGCACGTGACCTTCATGCAGCCATCCATCTAAGCTTGTTGTGGGAATTTCAGATCTTGCTCTTATTGGTCAGATGCAGACAAACTCAAACCTGATACGTCGGTCGATAGTGCCCTTCACTCGGCGCTTTCTTCCTTATTCCATATTAAAATTCAATGTTACCTATTTATATCCAATATGATCATATTCAATTTCATTCATATTATTCACTGTTAGCTTGTTGGCAGAATTGTTAACATGGTTGCCTCCAAGTTCAATCTGATTTTCTTGATCATCCTCTCACTGCAACTCTTTGCTGCAATATTGTTGTGTAATGGAATGTCTATGACCCTTCACGCCAAAAGGTCTTTGAGAGGAGGGATCAGAGTGAAGGAGCCTCTCTTTTATAACATCACTGCCTACGAGTATTACATGGAATTATCTGTGGGCACTCCTCCGCAGGATTTATTGGTGGTCATGGACACTGGCAGTAGTGTGTTGTGGGCAGCCTGCACCTGGAATTATACATGTAGACAAACGTGCTCTAGATCCATCACCATTTTTCTTCCCAAGAAGTCATTGTCTGCTCTGCCTATAAAGTGTGCAGATCCAAAGTGCAGAGAGGTCTGTGAATATGGGGCAAGCTCTGGGACATGTCCCAACAAGTGCTCGGGGATGTGTCCAGACTATAATCTCCTCTATGGCTCAACAAATATGAACGGGTATATATTGATTGACACCTTGACTTTTCCATCAGGAAGTGGACAAATAACTAACTTTGGATTCAGACACTCAATGGATTCGGATGGGATTGCTAGTATTGCAGGATTTGGCAGAGGAAATCTATCTTTGCCTTCACAGCTTAATGCTGTCATTGGCGATAAATTCGCATATTGACTGAACGATAAAAATAATGATAGCATGATAGTGCTGGGGGATAGGGCAATTCCCACGAATATGACTTTGAATTACACTCCGTTTTTAAATAAGTCCCAATCACTTTCATCTTTTCTTGGATACAACCAATTCTATTACATTGGTCTTGAAGGAGTGTGTGTTGGAAATGTATCCCTGACCCTGCCCTCCAATGTATCGACCTTTGACAGTAATGGGGACGGTGGAACCGTCATAGATTCGGGCACTACTTACACTCTCTTTCCTCTAGAAGTCTATAACCAGATTGCAACTGAATTTTATTATTATATTGGATATCCAAGAGCTCCTCAAGTTGAAATGATGAGTGGCTTTGGATTGTGTTACAATGTGTCTGGTGTGGCTAATGTCAATATTGAATTCCCTGACTTCACATTCCTTTTCAATGGTGGCTTAGACATGGTACTGCCTCAGGGCAATTGTTTCTTGCCAGTGAGCTCAGACACTTACTGTTTGGCATTTTTTGGTTTTTCCTCTGACCCTGCTGGACCTGCCGTTATTCTAGGAAGCTATCAACAGAGGAATTTGTATATATTGTATGATAAGGAGATGAATAGTTTGGGCTTCACTAAGCAAGCGTGCTAGAAATTCGTCTGATCCATTGATTTCCGGTTGCTAAGATCCGATCCTATATATTTCCTATTCTTGATCCATACCTAGTCTAGGTATAATTTATGTATTTCCTCTGGATCTATATACCCTATGTATTTTCTCTTTATTTATGTATTTTCACTAGATCTATATATAGGATAGCTCAGATGAGATCCTCCAAGTGAATATGGTCTTAGGATATATCGTGCAACACTAGATTTGACTTCCCAAAATAGAACTGCAACTAATAAGCACACCTGTCAATCATAAATGAATTCACCAAGGAATGAGGTGGCTTTCCATCCACTCTCAACTGCAACCAATAAGCACACTTGTCAATCATAAATGAATTCACCAAGGAATGAGGTGGCTTTCCATCCACTCTCAATAAATCACCCAAGAGTTTTCATCCTGAGGTTAACTCACACTAAGAATTAGGTTCTCCAAACCTCACCAAATATAAATACTCAAATCAAAGGTGTCCCGAATGATCTCCTTCTCATTTTAAAGACTCTATAGATCTCCAATCCTCTAGAAGTATTTTATCTTGATTATTTTAATGTAGAATTTATCTTGACTTCATTTAAGTACTTTTTAATTTAATTTTATTTTACTTTGGCCTTTTTCCTTCAATTAATCATTTTCCCCTTCTTTTATTTAATTAAGTAACTAATTAAAGTCACTTTTAATCCAGGAAAATGGTAAATTACCCACTATACTTCCTCTGGCCACTGGAAGTTGCTTCTCATCATCCTACCTTGTAGATCTTCTCGTTCTGTTTCTAATGAGCTAATACAGTAAGGCATTCCATCAAATATTCCCCTCGGAATGCCACCTTAAGCGTAATTAATTAAGTTAGGCTCAATAATAACTCAATCTTTTAGAAATTATCAAAATGCAACAAAACTAAAGCAAATTGTGCAGATCTAACCTTGATGATTGAATGCACAAGAGAACATCGTAGGATCCCATAAAATCCCTCAAAACCCCTCTGGGATCCTTGATGATGTAATCTTACTCTTATTGCCTATCCATCACATACCCTAAAAATCCATCATGGTTGTACTATAGAGGAAATTGAAAATGAGGACATTACATAGATTTACATCAAGAGATACCAATCAAAATTCTCTAAACTAAGCAAAAGAAGCTGAGAACTAAGGAACACATATTCAAAGGATTGTGTAGTTCTTTTGTTAATGATCTTCCATATCCCATTTTCCAGTGTCACTTCATTCTTAAATAGTTGGTTTGCTTCCTATTTTATGTCCTTATAAATATTTGAGAAAGAAATGCGAGAGAAGGACAATTTCAATGACAAAATGGCATGGAAAAGGGTTTCAATGCGAATTTGCACAAACTGAATTTGCAGGGTTGGGCTCGACAGATCCAACCAATTGTAGAGGCTTATTTTTTTCATCCTCCCTTCAATAAAAAAATTGATATGTGGAATTAAAAATATGACAAAACATTCCATCTATATTTTAATCACTATTTGGCTCATCGTCGTCACCATCACTCTTTTCGCAACTTCTATCAGTTCATCTCACATAGGCAAAGGCGATCATATCAGGCTTCGCAAGCCCGCAATGTAGTTATAGATAGGAAAATCTAGCACAACAAGCTTTGACACTGTCACACCACAAGAAAATATGCACTGTGAACTTTGGCATCGCAGTCCCAATAGAGACTTTCTTTGTCCTACTTGCAATACAATCTTGCAGTTAATTCACATAGCTCACATTCCTTCATTGATTTAGCCATTTCAAGATGTGTGAGAGACCTCCAAATTATCTAGGACAAACAAACCTTAGATTTCTTCTCTAACCAAATTCAAGACAAAAAGGAATTCACAAAAGAAGATTCAAATTGTGTCACTCATTGTCTTCTCCTACCTGGTGTTTCCCATCAGGACTGGACTGAACCTAAAGCTCAGACTGATAAGGAAATAAAATATTAGTGATTAACAGTTCCATTAACCTCTGCATATCATTTTGAAATGAGTCATATAGAGATCAACATTTGAGGCTTCGAGGATGTTCTTACCAATTATTAGCATGTGGTTTGTGGTTTAGATTGCGAGTACAAATCCTTGATCAAGGGTCATGTGTTGACATGGCATACAAGCCTACTACCCAAAACTGAAATAGGGAATGGGATCACAAATGGTTTGTGTTTTTTTAATGCTTACAACCAAATGCCCTGATGTGATACTAACTGAATAATACAAAATTTCTTAAAAATTAATAGAAAACTTTAAGCTAAACCATTTCCTTGTTCCTTAACCTGAAACATTAACGCAAGTGGGAGGATATACATTATTAATTTTTACTTAGGGCAAGGGAAACCTCTTAGAAACATTCAAGATGCAATTTTTTTCTTCTAGCAAAGGTAATCCATAGATGCAAAAATATATGGAGTTAACATTAGCAAAAACTTCATGGAGGAGAAGAGATAAGAGGTTTTTCCCTGTGGTCACGTGTTATATAAGATTTGTGTGGAAAAATGGATTTTGGACTGTGAGAATATGACCTACCCTCTTCACAAAATATGCCTTCTTTTTCCTGTAGAGGATGAGTTGAGGAGATCAAGGGAACTACTAATTCCACTTTAATCCTAGCACCAAGAAGTAGGGTGCTTAATGTAGTTGTAAATATTAATCTTAGCCTGAACATTTTATGGTTGTTTGGAATTCATGTACAATATAGTAGGGAAAATGAGTTTCTATGTATGTGAGTAAAACCAATTCAGTATGTAGATGGATGGTAACCCACACCAAACATTTCTTTGGGTTTGCTCTTAGATGGAAATTTTCCCATGCATCTATGTACAATTACTGTAAATCAAGATGTGGTAATGCAAATACAAGAGATAGTCAATTTTTGGACTTTGAGCATATGCACCCACTATCATGTCTCATCTATGTATCTTTAAAGTTTCTCTAGTTTCTTGTGGTTTTTGTTATTCATGAGATGCTTATATCATTTGAATTTACCTTTCATGGGATTTATAACTTTAAAACTGATCTTAGCCAAACCACATTTATGGGTCATAATATAACACAAACCTTTTTAAATGCACAATTGTCTCATTTTAAATGAGTTGAAGAGAGAAATGAAGAAAGGTATTCCAATCCTTAACGTTAAACTTGGAAGAGAAGGTGTTGTAATATGTTACCTCTTTTTAAATCGATAGTTGTTTTTATTTTAAATTAGGCTAAATAAAATAAATGAAAATATATTGGTTTCAATCTTCAACTCTATAATATTCTACGTCTTTTCAAATGCACATTTGTCTCTTCTTGTAAATAAATAACTGAGAAAGTTGATTGCAATATTGGACTTTGAACTAGGGTAGCCAAAACATATTTTGTAACCATTTTCTCCTTAAACTTGAATTACTCAATATTATTTTGTAGTTCTTTAACTCCTTTTGGATGCATAATTGTCTTTTTATTTTAAATAGCTTAAACAAAAGATATGAAGCTGATTCCAATATTTAACTTTAAACTCTCAAGCAACTAAGACATACTCTAGTATTTTACCTCTTTCTAGGTGCAAAAATGTCTTTTAAAATAAAAAGAATGAAGTAGTGGATGCCAATCTTTGATTTTAATTTAAACCTCAATAGCTAAGGCATGACTTGTAATATTTGTATCACTTCACATAGTCTTTGCAACACGTCAAGTGGACATGTTAAAGAACATGTTGAGGACCCCAGATCCACCTTCAAGGGCTATCACCATCTAGAAGGATTTTTTCAACATGAAATGATTTCCAACAAATCTTGTACCTCTCATTCATTAATAGTGATGCAAAACTTGCATCCAGTTTCTTAATTAATAATCATGGATTATGATTCCCATAAACATCATACTTAGCCAACAATCAAGAGGCTCTATTAGATGGTCATACTTATTATGTATTCATGTTATAAGAGTGATGAATAGCCTAGTAGCGCTAGGCTTCTGCTAGATGGTCATTTTTTTGTGTACATATTATAAGAGTCATGAATAGTCCAGTAGCTCTAGGCCCTACTAGATGATCATATTTTTTGTGAGTACATTTTATAGGATTCATGTTTATAGGTAACTAATTAGCATGGAGTTACATTTCAGATGTGAGCTTGACCAATCAAAAATGAAAATTTAGACTACTTAGTTGTGCTACAGTACATTGAAACTGAATAAGAAAAGACGATAATTGAAATATAATTGAACATCAATTACAAAATTTTTCCTCAAGGAAACAAGATGTCATATTGCTGACTCATTCTACATGTTTTAATTGTTAAATTTAATAATTTTCAACCATGGTCAATCATTTTCAACCTTGTTTGACCAAGGTTGACCATGGTTGACCAAGGTTGATCGTGATTGATCGTGGCCAGAAGCCTCAAATCTAGAATTGTTATCATATTGAGACATTATTTGTCATAATGCAATGTTGGACCATTGTTGACACAATGATTGATTTTCATATAGAGACAATCTTTGTCATAATGCGACATTGGACCAATAGTTGGCCTCAATTGATTTTATAAAACATTGTTAACCATGGTTGACCATTATTGAATTATATTCTACCTAAGGGACAAATATTATAAACCCACGGTATATAAACCCTGAGATAAATATTATAAACACCTCAAATAGACATCGTTGACCATGGTTGATTTTCATATTGAGACAATCCTTTTCATAGTGTAATGTTGGATCATGGTTGGCCATGCTTGACCATGATTGATTTTCAAATCGACAAAATCGTTGTCGCAATGCCATGTTGGACCATGGTTTACAATGGTTGATTCTCATATTGAGACAGTATTTGTCACAATGTGATGTTGGACCATGGTTGACCATGATTGAATTTACAAAACATGGTTGGCCATGATCGATATTATAAACCCTAGGGATTAATAATAAAACCCAAGGGATTATAAAACTAAGGGAATTATATTAAGCCCTAGGAATATGAACCCTTAAATTAATAAACCCAATGAATCTATATTATAAACCCAAGGGATAAAAATTATAAACCTAAGGTATATAAACCCTAAGATAAATATTATAAACCCTGAAATAAACATGGTTGACCATGGTTAGTTTCCATATTGAGACAATGCTTGTACCAATGCAATGTTGGACCATGGTTGACCCTGGTTAATTTTCATATCGAGACAGTCTTTGTCACAATGCGACGTTGGACCATGGTTGACCAGGGTTGATTTTTATCTTGGGACAATTGTTTTCATAATGCAAAAATCGACCATGGTTGGCCATGATTGACCATGATTGATATTATAAATCTAAGGGATTGATATTATAAACCCAAGAGAATAATAAACCCAAGGGATTAATACTAAAACCACAAGGGATTATGAACCCAAGGCAATAATATAAACCCAATGGACTAATATTATAAACCTAAGGTACATAGAACCTAAAATAAATATTATAAACACTAAAATAAACATGGTTGACCATGGTTGATGTTCACATTGAGAAAATCCTTGTCACAATGCGACGCTGGACCATGGTTGACCATGCTTTACCATGGTTGATTTTTATATCAAGACAATCTTTGTCACAATGAGACGTTTGACCATGGTTTAACATGGTTGACCAACGTTGACCATGATTGACCATGGTTGACCATGATTATCATATTGAGACAATGTTTCTAATAATGCGACATTGGATCATGGTTGAGACAATGATTGATTTTCATATTGAGACAATTATTATCACAATGTGACATTGGACCATGGTTGACCATGACTAACTATGTTTGACCATGATTGATTTTATAAAATATGGTTAACCATGATTGATCCAGAGATAAAAAATAGGCTAAAAAATGAAAGTGCTCAAACTCTCCCAAAATTGGCGTTAAGTCGTAGTGTTTGTTGTCCTAATTCCAAAGATGCTTGAATAGCCTCAATCTAATGTCGTATGAAGAAGTTATGGCATTATGAAGGTTTTGACCAACAACAAAGAAGTCAACAGCTGTGTTGATTAGGCTACTGACTCAACAATCCATATAGCTGACATCATCAGTCAACTATGTAGGGTAGGTTGACGGTGGACCGATTTGGTCTTGAAACGTGGGATCATCGTACAGGTGCAAGTGGTGTATTTTCATTGGTTCATTGGTTGTGAGGTGGACCAATTATGAGGCACCATGTGACCCAATGAGAGGGCACCAGGTGGTGCCCCATGGTTGGCCAAAAATTTTATATCGGGCCCTAGGGCCTCGATGGAGTTCAACCCCTAGACCTCTAGTAGACCAACCATCAACCTTACAGTCACACCATTGCATTGGTTCTTAATCATATAGTTCACCGGTTCTATTTCAAGTCGAATGATTTGGCGTTTGGGAGGAGGTGCTACACATGGCCCTAGGCCTATTCACATTATAACATATGACCACATCAGGACCAGAGTGGGGCTGGGGTGGTTAGGCCCTATCCTCAGGTCTTGTGTGACACCCACGTTGTTGGCTTGTTGGGGCCTGACGCAGGTTCAGAGGTGATTTAGCCAAACAAATCTTGGTACTACTGGCCCTTTCGGCAACAGTCTGCAGAGCGCGGATTGAGGTCTCACCTGAAGTAGTATGGGAGGGTGCTAGAACTAGGTTCCCACAACTTGGAGATGTCTGATGAGTTCAAGTGGTCCGCGGTCCTACCCTGCATGCAAGTTGCTATGCGCACATACTCGTACCTCACAGCTTGAGATGCTGCCTTTGTGCAACCCTACTCGGGGGCCAAACACTATTATTACCCAAGCCTTTACTAGTATTTTTTTGTTAGTTGATTAACTTGGATTACTTGCATGCTTGAAGTTATACATAGCAATATAAATCATTCATACAAGTGCACGCAGTAAATAAATAGTATATTTGCAATTTATATCAAACATGTAATAACCCAAGAATAGATACACATAATTAGGATAAAAATTCTATTTATTATTTCTTCCTCGGTTACAAACTCAGCTCCACCCTGTGCACTCAGCTACAGGGGTCTGCTCAATTAGTTGTGGACTACTAGGCCTCTGCACAATTAGCTGCAGAGCCTTCTCCTACTCTACGATCCAAGACACACTTAAACTCTTTCCCTATGCTTCTACTTCGTTGTCTATTACTTAGTTAGTTTTCTTTTAAACTTAAAGCGTTACTCTATTTATACAATCCCATAGTCCGCGGACGATGGGTAGGCCAACATTACATTACAACACTAGGGCGGACAACCCTGTGACTCTATCATACATTTCGCACTCCATGCCCGCAATTTGCGAAGTATTTACAAAAAGATTAAGTCAAAACTTGGGCTTTGAGCCCCAAAACATGCCTTGAGGGGATTCCATACCCAAAAAGCCCCCAACACAAACATCATGACTCACCCTTGAGTCACTCTGTTGGTGCGATGATCTTGGCACGGAGTCCCTCCAATTGTTCTCGAACCGTGCTGAGGTTAGCAACCCACTAAATTGTTGCTTGTTGAATCTGTTGCATCTGATGTTTCGAGACCTCTGATTTTGAGGTTCTTCTCTGCATTAATGTTTGCATCCCCTGTATGTGCACGATATTTCCTTCAATGCTCACCGTGATAGTGAAGGCTTCATCGATCTACGACTGGACGTGCGCTTTGAGAACTGCCTCCTTGTGGCACACCGCGTCCCCCTATTCCTTTAGTTAGCTTGCTACATCCTTGCAAGCCTCTGGGTGAGGACCACTATCTATGCAATTCCTCAGATAATGTCGTATTGTTGTTGGAGTTCTCACACTTCTGTCTCTAAGCAATGGATGTTGGGTTACTCCTCTAGAGTTGTGAGGACCTCAAGTGCTTGTTCCAACATGCTGGTATAGTCTTGCATTGCACCTCCAATTTCCTCTAATCCCGATGTGATAGCGATAGCGTGTTGTTATCTGACTTCTGGGGGAGTGGATGGCTACACCTTTAACCACAGCTTGGTGATCTGAAGATTCAGTTCCAGCGGAACCTTGGTCGTTTCTTCCCTGGCCTCATGGACTCTTGTAGCTAGCCTGTGGATCCACACCTCTACTAGTAGGTCTTTTGGGATGGCCAGCTCCGGGATTTATTAGCAAGCGTCATCTACCACCTACACTAACTGTTGATTTTGTGACACCAATTTGTCGAACTGCAAGCTGAGTTGTTCCATTTTTATCTTTTGCTCACTAAGGACTTGGATCGTGCGACTCTCCCTAGCACACAGCTTTGTTGTTATCCCATCCTGCAGTAGATACTTGTCTCATGTGGAAGGGCAGTCAGATTAAGGCCAAGGCCTTTCATCATGCTCACCAAAAATCTATCGGCCTCATTCACTGCTACTAGGGCCCCTTCCAGAAACACTATTGTATTTGCCATCCATGCATGCATCATTTGCTATGCTGGCGAGGATCCTACTGCAAGGTTGGTTGAAAGGGTCCCCACTTGAGGGGGGTGCACTTGTAACTCCTACAATTGGGCTCTGAGGGCCCCTAACATAGTCTGTTGCTCCTGCATGAAATCCTGAAGGGCCTCATTTGTAACATCACGCACTGTTTCACCGATGTCATGCAGATCACCCTCCGTTAGGGTGATCAGGTAAATGGCCAATTTTGAGGCCTTAACCTTCTTCCTTTCCCCTATGCATTATGTCGTGTGTGGGCACTTCAACTCTGTGGGCACGGTCCCGGGGTCCACGCTCCCTTCTGTTGTTTCTGTTTCCTCTACCTCCTACCCCTGCGAGGGAATTTCTTGGCCCTCGTCCACCTTCTTAGTTGCTTCCTCTGCCTCCTGTGCTGCTAATACTACTTCTACAGCCTTTTTCTGCTCAGTAACTTTCTGTGTAGATTCCCGTGCTGCTCGTTCTTCAACTGTTGCTGTTTCGTTCTATCTTTTCTCGTCCAACTGTGTTACGTGTAGCTTGGCATCATTCTTCTTCTTCTGTGCTACCATCCTCTTGAGTTCTGCAAGATCTGGGGCTTACGATTCTGGGGGCCATGCCTCCAAGACAGTGAAAATGGTGTCATCAGTGGCTATAAAAGGTAGCTTCATCCACTGCTTCACCAGATCCTTTTGTGCCATGATAAAGATCTTGTGTATATCAGCCTTAAAGTTTGCAAAGCTCTGCAGACTGTTATACACCTAGGGTGACAAGCGTGACTTCTGGTTGATCCACATCTGGATGTTCATCTCCATTAGCACCCAGAAGATCTTGCTGTCATGTATCCTTTTTGAGTCCTTCGTGGCCCAGAGCAAAGAGTACTTCACAGCCTCTGGTAATTCTCTGTCAATGTTGGGGAATTGACTATCCTCCGGTAGTTCCCCCACTACGAGCACTATGGATATTAACAACCATGCATGATGGAAGGTTTTACCTTGCTCCTGGGCTTCATGACAATTCTTCAAGAATTTCGTGCAGAGGAATTCAACCCAGTTAAACTGGACCCCCTCTGCACACTGCTCGACAAGTGCGATCAACGGTGCAGGTACCTTGTCTGCGTAACACTTTTGCATGACTTTGCCGACCAAGATTTGGATAGCTACATGTATTGCTTTGTCCTTGATGCTGGAGATAGTGTAGCCCTTCTTCTTCTCCAGCTTGTACTTTTTCTTCATGGCCTCCGTGAGGGCGAAATCATTACCCTTCCCTTCTGATATGGTTGCGGGGTCCTTTCCTTTGTATGGTAGTTGGGAAATGCAATGGATTAGGTCTGCCATGATGGGGATAGGCTCCTCCAGCCATAGATACCCATCATGCTCCAAGTAGAGCAGCTACCTGATGACGAAGATGGCTATTGGGGTGCGGTGGAAATGTGACACCCATAGCAGGTTCAGTAACCCAACCTTTTCCACTCCGCGCAGCCACTTCCGTGGCTCTAACGTTGTCACCACCCTTGCATTGTTCTGCTTCATGGGATTCCCAATCTCCAGGTGAGGGAACTTCTCATAGTGAGTGAGGTCCCAATCTTCAAACTTCATGGTTGGCATGCGGCCCAAGTGCGTGCCTTCAAACACAATGTCGTCTGGGAGGAGCGGGCTTTGGAGTGAACTCTTGGTTTTGTCCAGATCCTTGGGCACTTTGGCCTTCCCTTTTTTGTGGGGGGACATATGCTGGTAGTTTTGTCGCATAGCATGTAGGTTGAATATCCTTCTCCATGCCTTCGTCTTCTGTCTCTGTGATGATAAGGGTCTGCAAATCGTCTTTCTCCTCATCTGTTTCTACTGTGACAAATTTCCCCTTCTCTTCCATTGATAGTTTGTTGTGTAATGAGTTCCTCAAGGACACACGTACTGGAGCCATTGCCTATTTATCCTTCTTAGGTCTTGGCGTATGTGGTGATTTGGGGTTCTCTGCCACAACCCTAGCACCTTCAAGAACATCCTCCACAATTGGGGTTTGCGCGGCCTCACTGGTGGTTACCTCTTATATTCCCAAACCATCCTTAGTTGTTGTCATTGTATCTGGGCTATAATCAGTTACTCATGAATTTAGGGGCTCAATCAACACTCGGCTCACAATGCTTAGCGCTCTTCTCAATCGCTCAATTCTCAAATGACCAAGTGTTGTTTTCTAGGCAGCTGCTTGCATTTTATAGCACCTTTTGAATTTGAATTTGACTGTTTCCCCCAATTTCGGGTCATTAATGCTTTCTTGGTGGTAGATTTTCCTAAATCTTTCCCATAAATTGTGTCTTAAATTTTTTCCCCTTACTCCATTTGGCCTCAAGTCGATCATCCCATCGTGAACAGTGACTTCAACAGTCACTTTCTAGCCAATCTTCATGGTGGCATAGTCCCCCATGCACGGTTGCAGGCCATGTGACTCTCTACTTCTGTGCGCATCTCCAACATCATGCAACTCCCGGGTAGGATAGTTTATAGTCCCGTGCTCCCTGCCAATTGCCTAGAGCACTAAGACTATCCTTCCCTTAGCTATTCAGGTGGTCGCACAACCCATGTGGAGTGCCATCCTGTCCTCTATCATAGCTCTTGGAGAATCCCCACCTCCTATGGTTGCACACTTCCTTATTTGCAACGTGCTACCCTAGTCACTACGCTTGACAATATGCGGTCCAAGCCAAGGAATTAGACTTACCAATTCATGGTGATTGTTCTCAAATTTGTCAATATGATCGTACACACCTTGCCTTACCATCCTAGTTTTTTTGGTGAGAAACTCTTCCTTTATCTTACCCTCTAGCTTCTTGACCTATGTGTCCCTCAAAGCACTTTTCTCTCTTAACCATACCCTTTCTTTTTCAAGTTCGCGAAGTCTAAGGTTTCCCTGTTGGATTTCTTCCTCAAGTCTCATGTGTTCTATCTCTTGCAGCTATGTGATTCCTTCTTTCCAGGCTTTGCGAACCATTGTATCTATGGGTGCTATCATGCACAGACTAGGCTTTGCCTACACCATAGGGATTACAATATCTGCTTCATACTTCAGTGTCGGAAGTGCTTGCATGGTCAGGGTTTTACAGATTGTCCTATAAGCCCATAGAACTATTGGTACATGCAAATCCTAGTCAGTGCATCTCACATGGTGGATTGCGTTCAATACTTCACATACTTTATCAAAGGCTTCCACACAAATAATATTTAGTCTGATTGGTCTTATCCTACTTTGTTGTTCATGCCATATTCTTGCCCGCTCCTATTTGTTGGTCCCGTTTCCTATTGTGAGGATGGTGTGCATTCATGCAGGTTGCGTACCATACACCTGTACCCATCGGGGGAGGTGGGCACGCGGGTTGTTTCATCCATCATACCCACCTTCCATCCACATCTGAGGCTTTCCAAACGTATGAGAATTATTCTTTTGCATTGCCTCCAGTCCTTAAAATTCCGCTGGTGTGTACACCACCACCTTGTGGGCATAACACACAATACCCATTTCAGAGCATTGAACTACTACTATTCTAGCACCTCTCTTTCAAATTTGGTCAGGAAATCATCCACCTTGTTCAACCTATTATACATAGGTAGATCTCTTACCTCTGTTGTCACGCATCACGATGATCTTACCATCATGTTGCAATTGAGCATGGTTACCACATGTAACCAGTTCTGCCACCATTCTATTTCCTCATCTGAATCTAATGTGCAGGAGATTTCACGTTCCCATGAAATCTTGCCATCCATTGTAGGATTCACCTAATCTTATTCCCAAGCAGTTATCTTGTAGATATAGTCTATATCATCATTTCCCTCGTCGTCGCGTACTGGCTCTGTGTAGCATCATCCTTCTGTAAGGTCTAATGGTACCACTACACATAGTGACTTTTTCTCAAAAATCATCTTGCGCTTCTTTAGATTTATCACTCCGTTCATGTCAATGGCCCAATCTATTCCTAGTAGCACAGGATAGGGATTGTTGTCATCGACAATCTCTATCTCTTCGAAATCTGCAAGCGCTCTCGCACCTTCGATATCTACCGTTATTCCCTACAATTTTCCCATCAGTAGGATCTTTTGCTAGTTTTCCATTTGCAATTGAATAGGAGACCATTGCAAGGAGGGTCTGTCCATGCGCTCCCATTTCTGCTTTAGTAGGACATTCATGTCTGACCCTAGATCCAAAATCACTTGATCCATTTTATATTCCCTGATTTGCATAGTCAATCTCATCTCCCTTCTTGTTCACATTGTGTGCTTCCCAAGATTCCAGACCACGTGCGGTTCTCCTAACCTAGCGCACCTAGTGATGATTTCTTGTAGTCCCTTCACAGCCTTGCTATCGCGAAACCACTTCATGCATGGATCCAGAAAGGTAGTGAGCATTGATTGGTCCATCTCTGGTTCTAGTTTGTCTTTACTGCCTGAAGTGGAGGCCTCCGTGAAGCTCTTCTTAGCTTCCATGAATGTCTCCATCGCGTGCTCCAAATCGAACTCTGGTGCCTTTGTTGGAGCATTGTGAACCCAGCCGCTCTCTTCGGGTTGCTTGCCCTTGTCCTCTCCTATCGTGATACCACTTCAAAGCACGATGTTTACATTCGGGTCCTCTTCGTGTGGCTTAGACCTCATCATTTGCAGGTTCTGGGTCGGGGGAGGCTGAAGTGTTTCTTTATCGTGCAACCTTGCAATCAATGTGGGGAAATCCTCCGTCTCATGATCAAACTGGGTACAATATAAACATGATGCTCTCCTCGGATTTCTAAAATCACAGGCATAATGCCCTGGCCCTCTGCAATTGTAACAAATCAGTTGTCCATGTCCCCTTCTTGGTCCTATTCTACCTCGACCTCGTCCACGTCCCTGAAATCCAGTGCGCACGTTTCTTGCATTTTGATTGAGGGCACGTGTTTCAGTCTGAACTCTGTAGGTAGGAGTCCAATCCATCATCAGTTCATAACTTCTATAGGTGCACTCATCATGGCCTCCTGATTTGTAAAAATTACAGAACAACTGTTGGGATGTCTACGTATACTTCTGTAATAGGTGGCAGTTATCTATAGCATGCTTCTCTCCTATCTAAAAAATCGTGCACCATAATGTAGGTGCTGCACTCGGTCCGGCGTGTGACTCTGGTCTTAATGGCATTGGTCCTCATCCCATTAGGTAGTTCGCGAAGACTAGATAATGGTCCTTGTCATGTCCCTGGCCTTTGCACTTTATGCACCATACCTCCTCGTGCGCCTCTCGGTGAGTTGCCCTATCTTGTTTCAAACTCTGCATCTCAAGACACAAATTTTTCAACTGCATGTGGATCTGTTGCACTCCCAGGCTGGGATCTTGTGTCGGGGTCTCGTGCAGTCTCATAGTGATCTCCAAAGCTTTGGCCTGAGTGGACAGATTCTGCTATGACAACGTGGTCCTTAGATTTGGAGTTAGTGATGTTACAAAACCATGCGCGGTGCTACCCATCTGTCAAAGTCATGTTGGCTTCATGAATCATGCCCTTCAGTCCCTGGTCCAACTTCGAGGGGGTCTCACCTGGAAGCATCGCGATTTCCTTAAACCTGATAATCGACTATGTCTCCGATTTTGGCCTGCTAAATTCCCTGTTTAGTGCAGCTTGGATATCCACGATCCCTGCGTTTGGATTTTCATTGGAATTATTAATGTACCACATCAGTGCACGATCCTGCAAAACACTTAACTATTATAAGTTGCTATTACGTCATCCGTGACTCCTTGCACTTCACATACAGCCTTTACCATGAACCAAAATTGGTTCGGATCTTCATTCCCTACTGCTCTAAACACCAGAAACTTTATTGCGTTCACCATATTGAATTGTGGTGGTGGCGTAGGTGGTGTGGGTGGAGATGGGGGTGAAGATGGTGAAACTAGTGGTGGTGTAGGTGGGGGTGGTATGCACGAAATTCACTACCTTATTAGACTGATCACACTTCTTGGTGAAACTTTCACGATTTCTTCCTTGCTTTCTCATCGAGGCAAAATCAAGGGGCTAGTTTCTATCTCTGTGCTACCTTCGTTTCTATAGATCCTGCCACTTCGTGTAGCCCCACACATTAATTTATTTTCATAAGCCGCTTTTCATACAGTAGCATTTTAATCCAAGTGTTCAATGATTTAACGTACTTACCTCGAGGCCCTTTGAGGAAGCGTCATTCCGCCTCATTGTAGCTGACTGTAGTATCTACCGTGAACTCGGTGATAAACCATCCTATAGTTCAATCGAGCCAATGGTCCATAGCGTGCACGATCTTATCTCGTGATGTTGCTAGCCTGCGCACCAACTCTAGAGTCCACACAATAGGTTTGTCAAGCCTATACCTTACTTGACTATTTGCTAGCTTCACGATCCAATTGTAGAACTTAGAGGGGAAGGATGCAAAGAAAATTTCATGAATTTCTGTATATAAGTAGTGCTCTAACCACTATTCCTTCGATACTAGTAGATTCCTATTTTCCTGTGCCATGAATTTTTGGATCTTTCTATCCAGCCACTCTTCAATTTCTTTCTTTGTCAGATTCCAGTGACACAACATTAGACATCTCTTATGCAGATCTCGGTCCTACAACAGAACCATTTGTTGGCTTGTTGGGGCTCGACCCAGGTTCAAAGGTGATTTAGCCAAAAAAATCCCAGCACTACTGGCCCTTTAAGTAACAGTCCACGGAGCAGGGACTGAGGTCTTACCCGAAGTAGTATGGGAGGGTGCTAGAACCAGGTTTTCACACCCTGGAGATGTCTGATGAGTTCAAGTGGTCTGCGGTTCGACCCTGTGCGCACGTCACTATGCGCACTTACCCATACCTCGTAGCCTGAGATGTTGCCTTCGCGCAACCCTACTCCAGGGCCGAACATTGTTATTGCCCAAGCCTTTACTAGTATTATGTTGCTAGTTGATTAACTTAGCTTACTTGCATGCTTCAAGTTATTTGTAGCAATATAAATCATTCATATAGGTGCGCACAGTAAATAAATAGTATATCTGCAATTTATATCAAACATGTAATAATCCAAGAATATATACACATAATTAAGATAAAACTTCTCTTTATTATTTCTTCCTCGGTTATAGACTTAACTCCACCCTGCGCACGTAGCTGCAAACTACTAGGCCTCCGCGCACTCTGCTGCAGAGCCTTCTCCTATTCTACGACCCAAGACACACTTAGACTCTTGCTCTGTGCTTCTACTTCATTGTCTATTACCTACTTAGTTTTCTTTTACACTTAGAGCCTTAGGTAGGTCGACATTACATTACAAGACTAGGGTGGACAACCCTGTGACTCTATCATACATTTCGCACTCCACGCCCACAATTCGTGGAGTCTTTACAACAAGATTAAGTCAAAACTTAGGCTTTGAGCCCCAAAACATGCCTTGGGGGGATTCCATGCACAACACATGTGACCACCATTGGAGCGGAGTAACAGAGAGCTTTGGTGGCAGGGACAGGGCACTTGGCCTTGGTCCTGGTTCCATTGATGTCCATACAACCTACAATGCGACTACGGGAGTGGACCGGGTGGCACCTAACCCACCTAGGCGCATGGTCCTATTACCACGACCCTAGGTGAGGGGATCCAAAGTCGGTGGGGGAGGGCAATTGTCCTCAACTATCGACCACATGGGCACCATTTGACCTATTTTGGCGCTTAAGGGGGTAATGGCACAATTTAGTGAAGTGATAAATTGCACCTTTTGCAGTGGGAATCTCACCAGTCCTGGGTGAAATTGTTTCTCATTGGACTATGTAAAGGGAAAAATCATCTTGTAGTTAGTAGGTTTTACCAATTTGCATGACAAATAACAAATTTTGGCTTGGAGAAACATAACTTGCTCATTTCTTAACATTTTTGAGCTCAAGAAGAGCCTAGATAGGGGTTTTTGAGTGTCTTGAACTCAATTTCAGCCTCATACTTCTGATTTGAGCATGTTATGATATATTTTTTGTATAATCAAGTCTTTCAGTGCTATAGGTAGAGACAATTTTGAAGCAGTATAGAGGCATATTTGAGAAGGGAGAGAGCCTATTTAGAGGTTTTCCAGCCTTCCAATTTCATCTACAACAATTTTTACTTTTGTAGAGCATCTATTTTCAGTCTTTTCTCAATGTGTTTATGAGAAAATCCCTTTTCAACTCTTCATTGTGAAGGAGTTGCATCTTTATGCTTTTTATTTTAGGTGGAGTACAAGGACCTATTATAGAAGAGTCCTTTTTATGTCGAAATTTTCGTGACTTTCTATAGGGAATCATTTTTTTGAGTGATAATTCTTTGTAGGAGAAACAAGCCACTCTTGTGTCAAAAATTTGTAATGTACTCATTTGCTTTTGAAATCAATATAGCAGTCTAGCTATTGGAGAAGGCCCAGAGAAGTAGCCTAGGAGGGGTGAATTCCTTGATCAAATGATGGTTTTTTCTCTTCATATTTATCACCTTGAGTTACATGTGAATTTGTTTCTCTTTTAGGTTTATGTGAAAACTTAACTCATCATCCTTGAATATGTTGTGAAACTAATTTCACATTTAAAGACCCATTTTGTTTAACTTGCAAAGTGTCAAAGGACGATCTATTTTTTATAGGAGGAGCTTTCCTCCAATTTCATATCAGGTGGTATCAGAGCAGGTTCTAACCAAGTTACAAGTATGGGCAAGAAACTGAATCTTAAAAGACTTCAAGATTTGGAAGAGATTAATCTATCTCTTCGAATGGAGAATGTGGAGCTAAGGATATTGTTTGAAGCTATAGAGAAGGATAAAAGGAAAATGCACCTATAGTTGTAGCATGTAGTGGAGGAAAAAACCAGTGAGAGTTTCGTCTCAGAAGCAGCAAAGAATCCCTCCAAGATGAAACCAATTTGTGGGCATGGTTCGTACACATGATATGTAACCTATGTTGAGAATGATTCTTGCAATTTTTGTCAACATTTGAAAGATCCCCCCATGTGCCCAGTGGTAAAAGTGGTTGGATATAGTTATCATCCACTTCATCATCATCATATGAAATAGAAATGACGGGTGATAGGCCAAAGGAGGTAGTTAGTGTTTCTAGTTCTACTCCTTCAGCTAATGTTGATAACACATCTTTTGCAACTTTTGAAAAAACATACCAAAGGTATTGGTATGAAGCTTTTAACTTGGATGAGTTATAATGGAAGAGGCCTTGAAGTCAATGGCCAATGTATTACTAATCCTATCGAGGTGAAGGAATGAACACGATATGAAGGATTGGGTTATGGTCATGAAGAAATAGGAGGGCGCTCTAAAATTGTTGAGACAAAGAAATCATAGAGTGATGATATGTCACACCATGATGGTGGTGATACTGAGAAATTGTATCCAAAGAGAGATGAACATTCCAAGGGACATGCCCAATGTAGTTCTTCTTGTCAAAGTCACAACCCAAAGGACATATATAAGCATCATGCGAATTATAGAAATGTTGGTGATTTTAATTATTTATGGATATGTTTCCTTGCACATTGTGTGATGCATCTGACCATTGTGTGGTTGAGTGTGAGCAACATAAGGATATGGTCAAGAAAATGGCTCAAACCCTTGGGATGAGGCATGAGGAACCTCTCTCAATTATGAAGACTTCCTTGTTGATGGGAAAGCATAAGCATTTTTGTACCCATTGTAGCATGAAGGGGCACCAGATTAAAAAGTGTTGGAAACTCCATCCGGAATTTGTCCCAAGAAGGGCAAAGAGGTCATGCGATCCCTTGTAAGAAAAGTGACAGGTGGTAAAGTGGAAACTAATGTAGTTCCTAAAGTAGCCTTTGAAGCAGAGTGGTTGAAGAGAGAGAACCCATAAGCCCTGTTATGTAAAGAATGGGTAAACTATTTTGTACAGTTTGCTTGCTTTGTAAAATTGTAATTACTTGTTTTATATTCCTGCTTGGGTAATTTGTAAAGTGAAGTCATATACAATTACTTATCTACAACAAGTGTGTTTTCCTTGGAATTTTATGTTACCTTGGCTTGATAATAAGTCAACTTGAATGGGACTTTTGGGATGAGCATTTGTATTTCATCCAGTATGTCTACAATTGTGTCAAGCTCTCACCTATACAAATATTTTGATATGTGAAGTTTTTTTGTGAGTTTGATCATTCATAAAGATTGTGCAA
Organism: Pinus taeda; assembly: GCA_000404065.3. Lineage (NCBI taxonomy): Eukaryota > Viridiplantae > Streptophyta > Pinopsida > Pinales > Pinaceae > Pinus > Pinus taeda. The sequence continues at coordinate 19,237 of APFE030464748.1, read as the reverse complement.
CATATGACCATAACAAAGTGGAAAATGTCAAGCATGTAATTTTACAAGTGCAGCTTGAGGACAACAAAGAAAAGTGTAAATCAATGCATGATAAGCATTGAGTTGCTTTTGATTTCTAGGTGGAAGATCAAGTTTGTCTTCAACAAAGAGAGAATTCAAGGATAATTTTGTTTGAGCCTAATAAATATGGTTTTGGAGAGAATGTTCAAATTCCATCCATGGTGGATTTTATTCATGCATGTTTAAGAGAATTGCAGCAAGCCAAAATTCTTGACATGAATATAAGGAATTCATGTAGAGGTAAGGTGGAGTACCTTGATTGGATCTCAAAGGCACCAATTAAAAAAAAATCAAGAAGGATTGAGATCAGGAAAGTTAATTTGCTTTTTCCTCACCTATTTATTGAGTGAAGATAGACTTTTGGAGGTCCAAAAGTTCCCAGTGGGGTGTAGAAAATCTTGTAGATTCACAGGCTCATGTAATCTACTAAAACAAGAGACAAGAATATACTTCTACTCTTTATAGCAGAAGCCCATAAAGATCAAGAAAAACAATAATCAACAACAGGAATAACATCAATGGCACATAACACAATAATTATCCAGCGAAAGCCACAGCTCAAAACCCCACTACTATGTTGTTTTAATTGCGAAAATCAAGATGAAATTACAATGCTTGTTCTCCTTAGAACAATCCCAACACTCAAAAAATTCTATCTCCAACTCATAAGCAAGCTCAAACCCAAAGCTTAGCCTCTTCGCAATCTCCCCAAGTCTTTATTCCAATGCACCGTTGGTGAATGAATTTTGATGAATACAATATGCTCTACTCAACCTTGAACTTAACCTCCACAAGTATTTCCTATCCTGCACTTGATGACTTCCTTTGGCCAATACTTAACCAAATTTAAAAGCCTCCAAGATTCTAATTCTTTGGACAATTCCTGAGAGAATTAGCCTATATTTAAAGGGAAATTCCTCAGTTCCTGAATGCATGCACTATCAGTACAACTCAGAAAATTATACAACAAATAGTACACTGTCTTTGCACTCTAGTCTCAACTAGCTCTTTCTCAGAATCGAAATGCATGAGTTTTTGATGAGGGAATATTTAGTTAACTGGAGTAGCACTAGTTGAGTGCACTAATGCATCAACTTACTATTAACTCACTATTAGTTCCTCAAACAATTTGGAACTAATTTAACTAGACCTAACTCAATAAACTAAGTTAACTAATTACCCCTCATACTTAACTCATCCTCGACCACTATAATATAGGAAGAACATATACATGACTTTAGAAATACTTCCAACTCGAAATTCCTAAGTTAACTAAGTCAACTCACTCTAGTTAATTACTACAAGTTACTATGAGAATAAAGTTCGATTTTAATTCTCAGTTTAATTCAAGGATAAATTAAACTAGAATTTTTGGATTCTATTTTTATCATTTCTTGTTTCTATTTCAACACTCCATCTCAACAAGAAAGGTATTCAACTCGACCCCAATATTGAACCTTTGGAATGTTCTGCATGCAACACTTCTCTCTAGTGTTGTTGCTCCAACAACTCCAGAAACAAAAAACATCCAAATTGAATCAGAATGATGCCTCTTTCATCAAAGTCTCTAACTACTATTGAGTATGTTGACTAAGAACTCTACACTTCTGTTGACTCTGCCTTTTTGTAGTTTTTGTCAACCCTCTCTATGCTTCTTCAATATCTTACTGCTCTAGCCTCTTTCACTTCGATCTTTGACTGCATCAATCCCATTGATTCCTCCCACTACTATGTACTTTGGGCTCATGTAGCAAGGTAAGATACATGAAATAAAACCACTCAATGGACCCTGCCCAATTTTAGCCCTCTTGGGACTATCACTTCAAATTGTCCCACCTCACACTTGGAGCTATGGCTGCATGTGATCCCTCTACCCACTTGGCTCAAAATTTCCCCCTACTAGAGGTCTCTTCATGACTAGATGCATCCACTCGGTCTTCTCTCTCCTTCTCCAATTGTGGTTGCTCCATAATTTTTTGAGACTGCTTCTTCTCTGCCTAAGTGGATCTCTCCAAGAAACTAAAAGTAGTGTGGTGTGGGCACCCTACACCCTGATATATACATGTATAAATTCCTTTGGCCAATACTTAACCAAATTTCCAAGCCTCCAAGAATCTAATTCTTTGCACATTTCCTGAGAGAATTAGCCCGTATTTAAAGGGAAATATCTTAGTTCCTGAATGCATGCACTATCAGTGCAACTCAGAAAATTATACAACAAATATTACATTGTCCCTGCACTCACGTCTCAACTAGGTCTTTCTTAGAATTGACATACATGAGTTTTTGATGAGGGAATATTCAGTTAACTAGAGTAGCACTAGTTGAGTGCACTAATGCATTAACTCATTGTTAACTCGCTGTTAATTCCTCAAATAGTTTGGAACTAATTTAACTGGACTTAACTCAATAAACTAAGTTAACTAATTACCACTCATACTTAACTCATCTTGGACCACTATAATGTAGGGACAACATATACATGACTTCAAAAAGACTTCCAACTCGAAATTACTAAGTTAACTAAGTCAACTCACTCTAGTTAACTATTACAAGTTGCTATGCAAATAAAATTTGATTTTAATTCTCAGTTTAATTCAAGGACAAATTAAACTAGAATTTCTGGATTCTATTTTTATTGTTTCTTGCTACTATTTTCAACACTCCCTGTCAATAAGAAGGGTATTCAACTCGATCCCAATCCTGAATGTTTGGAATGTTTTGCACGCAACACTTCTCTCTAGTGTTTTTGCTCCAACAACTCCTGAATCAAAATCATGCCTCTATCATCAAAGTCTTTGACTACTATTGCCTATGTCGACTAAAAACTCTGCACTTCTATTGACCCAGTCATTCTGCATTTTTTGTCAACCCTCTCTATGCTTCTTCAGTGTCTAACTCCTCTAGCCTCTGCCACTTTGATCTCTGACTACATCAATCCCACAGATTCCTCTTGCTACTATATACTTTTGGCTCACATAGCAAGGTAAGACCCATGAGATAAAGCCACTCAATGGACTCTGCCCAATTTCAGCCCTCTTGGGACTATCACTTCAAATTGACCCACCTCACACTTGGAGGTATGGTTCCATTTGATCCCTCTGCCCACTTAGCTTGAAATTGCCCCCTACTAAAGGTCTCTACATGAAAGGATGCGTCCACTCAGTCTTCTCTCTGCTTCTCCAATTGTGGCTGCTCCACAATTTTCTGAGACTACTTCTTCTCTGCCTCAGTGGATCTCTCCACTCGGTCTCCTGTTAGCTTCTCTAGTTGTGGCTGCTCCTCAAATTCTTGAAGCTACTTCTGAGGCTTCTCTAAGAGCTGCATGTTGAGAGGTTATTTAATCTCCCACTCAACCACCAAGTCTCTAACCTTTTCCTTGCTCCTCAAGGCTTTTCACACATCTTGAACCTCAAGAGAATATAGGTTCTTGACTCGTGCACCGATCTGTTTCACCTGTCTCATGGTGATGTGTATAAGGAAAGACTTTCCCTTACTAGAAACCACATCATAGCCACGGTCTTCCAATACTGCGACTGAAACATGATTCTTCTTTAGTCCTAGAACATACATCACATCTGTGATACTAAGAGGGGAGCCAAACTCCCTCTAAAAGGTAACTGTAATGATCCCCGTAGCTCTATACCTCTCATCATATCCAAACACTATGCCCTGCTTGAGGTATTTATCCTCAAAATCATTAAAGAGATCTCTATTACCCATCATATGGAATGAGGCACCACTATCAAAATACCACATGCCTCCCATGGCAGTATCGACCATGCATGTAATGAGAGTGAATTCAAGTTCAAATTGTGAAGCTAGAGCTTCACCTACTGCCACCACTGTCAGCTCCTTCTTGCTTTCTTTCTTCTGTGGGAAGTTCTTGGTATAGTTCCCATGCTCATGATAGTAAAAATAGTTTACTTTCATCAAGTCCATATTCTTTCTGCCCTCCTCTCCTTGGGACATCTTTCCCTTCGCCTTCTTTACCTTACTCGGTAAGGCAAAATCCTCTTCAACTTCCTTGGAAGAGGTCCCATCTCTGGTGTTCCTCCTGATCTCATCCTGCATAAAATCTGACCATAGTCCTTCCCAATCTGGTAGCTTCTCCCGACCATTGAGAGAGTCCTCATAACTATGCCAACTCGTTTAGAGTCCAATAAGAGCAAGGCTCACTATATCTCCCTCTATCCTTTCATCATGGAATTTTCCAGAAAAGGAGTTGATTTTAAATCAACGATATCTCCCTCATCCGAACTTCGATTCGGCCGATTTTTTTTTTTTTTGAAATTTGGATATGTTTTAAAAAATAATCCAAATATGTTATTTGTTTATGAATTTTTTGCACAAAAATGTTGATATTTTCTCTGCAAACTCGTGGCCCAAAACTCAAAAATTCAAAATCTCCTCTAGTATACTATTCTCAGCTCTGATACCATGTATAAAATCCTATAGATTCACAAGCTCATGTGATCTACTAAAACAAGAGACAAGAATCTACTTCTACTCTTTACAGTGGAAGCCCATAAATTCGAGAAAAACAATAATCAACAAGAGGAAGAACATCAATGGCACATAACACAATAAATATCTGGGGAAGTCCACAGCTCAAAACCCCACTACTATATTGTATTAATCTGGAAAATCAAGATGAAATTACAATTCTTGTTCTCTCTAGAACAATCACAACACTCAACAAATTCAATCTCCAACTCATAAGCGAGATCAAGGTGAAGGTTTAGCCTCTTCACAAGCTCTCCAAGTTTCTATTCCAATGCGCCCTTGGTCAAAGAATTTGTATGAATACAATATGCTCTGCTCATCCTTGAGCTTAACCTGCACAAGTATTTCCTATCCTCCACCTCATGACTTCCATTGGTAAATAATTAGCCAAATTTCCAAGCCTCCAAGCTTCTAATTCTTTGCACAATTACTGAGAGAATTAGGCCTTATTTTAAGGGAAACTCCTTAGTTCTTGAATGCATGCACTGTCAATGCAACTTAGAAAATTATACAACAAATAATACAATGTCCCTGCACTCTAGTCTCAATGCGGTCTTTCTTAGAATCGACATGCATGAGTTTGTGATGAGGGAATATTCAGTTAACTGGAGTAGCACTATTTGAGTTCACTAATGCATCAATTGACTGTTAGCTCACTATTAGTTTCTCAAACAATTTGGAACTAATTTAACTGGACTTAACTCAATAAATTGAGTTAACTAATTACCACTCATACCTAACTCATCCTGGAACCCTATAATATGGGGAGAACATAGACATGACTTCAGAAAGACTTCCAACTCAAAATTCCTAAGTTAACTAAGTCAACTCACTCTAGTTAACTATTACAATTTTCTATAAGAATAAAATTTGATTTTAATTCTCAGTTTAATTCAAAGACAAATTAAAATGAAATTTATGGATTGTATTTTTATCATTTCTTATTGCTATTTTCAACATGGTGAGGTATGATCCGGAGATCAGAAATAGGCTCAAAAATGGAAGTGCTTGTAATCTCCCGAAACCAACATCAAGTTGTAGTGTTCATCTTCCTAATTACAACAATGCTTGAATCGCCTCAATCCGACATCATATGAATAATTCATTGTGTTCTGAAGTTTTTACCAATAACTAAAAAGTCAACAACAAGGTTGACTAGGTAGTCCGTACAACTAATTTCATCAACTAACTGTGCAAGGTATGGTTGGCAGTGGACCAATCTGGTATTGACATGTGTCATCATGATACATGTGCAGGTGGTGTATTTTCATTGGTTTGCTAGTTGTGAGGTGGACCAATTATGAAGTTCTAGATGACCCAATAAGAGGGTGCCACGTGGTGTCTTGTAGTTGGCGAAATGTTTTATATCGGGACCAAGGGCCACGCCAGGGTTCGACCCCTAGACCTCTGGAAAACCAACCTCCGACCTTATCGTCACACCACCGCATTGGTTCTTAACCATATAGGTCATTAGTTCTATTTTAAATCGAATGATTTGGCATTTATGAGGAAGGACAGGGGCACATAGCCCTAACCCTAGTCACATACACACCATACACCCACAACATAATCAGAGTGGGGGTAGGGTAGTTAGGCCCTAGCCCTGGGTCTTTTGCATCACCCACGTGACCACCGTTGGAGTTGAGCAGCACAGAGATTTGGTGGGAGGGCAGGGCACTTAACCCTAGCCCCGGTTCCATTAGCACCACTACAACCTATAGTGTGGTGAAGGGAGTGGACCAGGTGGTACCCAGCCCACGCCGACCCCCTATCCCATGACCGTTATGTGACCACGACCCCAGGTGAGTGGATCGAAATCCAATGGGGGCGAGTAGTTGGCCTTGACACCTGGCTATATGCCATGATATGACCTTATCCTGATGGAATGGTAGCTAATCCAGTGGGTGTGGGCAGTTGGCCCCGACCCCAGGCCACATGGGCACCATGTGACCTATTTTGATGTCATAAGGGGGTAATGGCGCAATTTAATGAAGTGATAAATTGCACCTTTTGTGGCAGGAATCTCACTGGTCCTGAGTGAAATTTTCACTCGATGGACTGTGTAAAGGGAGAAATCATCGTGCAGCTAGCAAGGTTTGCCAATTTGCATGACAAGTTACAAAGCGTGGCTTGGAGAAGCTTAACTTAATTTTTAACCTTTTTGAGCTCAAGAAGAGGCTATATAGGGGTTCTTGAGTTTCCTTAACTCAATGACAACCTCAAATTTATGATTTGAGCATGCTATGATGGACATTTTATAGAATCACATCTTTTAGTGCTAGAGGCAGAGACAATTTTAAATCAGTATGGAGGCATATTTGAGCATTGAGAGAGCCTAGTTAGAGGTTTTCCAACCTTTTGGTTTCATTTGCAGCATCTGTTACTTCTGTAGAGAATCTCTTTTCAATATTTTCTTAATGTGATTAGGAGAAAATACCTTTTCAACTTTTCATTGTGAAGGAGTTTCATGTTTATGATTTTGATTTCAGGTGGAGTGCAAGGACCTATTATGGAAGAGTCCTTTTTATGTTGACATTTTCATGACTTGTTGTAGGGAGTCATTTTTCCGAGTTAGAATTATTTGTAGGAGAAACAAGTCACTCTTGTGTCAACAAGTTATAATGTACTCATTTGCTACTGAAATCGATATAATGGTCTAGCTATTGGAGCAGGCATGGAGACGTAGCTTAGGAGGGGTGAACTCTATGATCAAATACTGGTTTCTTCTCTTCATGTTTATCATGTTGATTTGCATGAGAATTATTTTGTATTTTAAGGTCATGTGAAAACTTAACTCCTCATCCTTATAGAGGTTGTGAAACTAATTTCACCTTTAAAGACCAATTTTGTTTAACTTGCAAAGTGTTAGAGGATGATCAATTTTTGTATAGGAGGAGCATTCCTCCAATTTCAGATAAATGATTAAATTACAAAACATGGTTGATCATGCTTAGGAGGGGTGAACTCTATGATCAAATACTGGTTTCTTCTCTTCATGTTTATCATGTTGATTTGCGTGAGAATTATTTTGTATTTTAAGGTCATGTGAAAACTTAACTCCTCATCCTTATAGAGGTTGTGAAACTAATTTCACCTTTAAAGACCAATTTTGTTTAACTTGCAAAGTGTTAGAGGATGATCAATTTTTGTATAGGAGGAGCATTCCTCCAATTTCAGATAAATGATTAAATTACAAAACATGGTTGATCATGCTTAGGAGGGGTGAACTCTATGATCAAATACTGGTTTCTTCTCTTCATGTTTATCATGTTGATTTGCGTGAGAATTATTTTGTATTTTAAGGTCATGTGAAAACTTAACTCCTCATCCTTATAGAGGTTGTGAAACTAATTTCACCTTTAAAGACCAATTTTGTTTAACTTGCAAAGTGTTAGAGGATGATCAATTTTTTTATAGGAGGAGCATTCCTCCAATTTCAGATAAATGATTAAATTACAAAACATGGTTGATCATGGTTTGTCATGATTTATATTATAAACCCAAAGGAATAATAAAACTTACGGATTAAGATTAAAAACCCAAGGGACTATAAAACTAAGTGAATAATATTAAACCCTACGAATATGAACCCTTAGATTAATAAACCCAAGGAACTGATATTATAAACCCAAGGGATAAAAATTATAAACCCAAGGTATATAAAACCTAAACTAAATATTATAAACCCTAAAATAAACATGATTGACCATTTTTTATTTCCATATTGAGACAATCCTTGTCAGAATGTGATGTTGGACTATGGTTGACCATGATTGATTTCATATCGAGACAATCTTTGTCACAATGTGACGTTGGACCATGGTGTTGAGTCTCAAAATTGTCTTCCATATTCATCGATATTTCTATCCTTTCATAAACGATTTAGCCCTCATTTCATAACTATCTAGCCTAAAACCCTACATCAAGTAACCATCTTCATGATTTTATGGGTTAGGA
>APFE030464747.1:27961-44134 GCA_000404065.3 Pinus taeda | reverse complement strand
GCCCTTTTTCTCTTTTTTCTTCCAATTGTTGTGGTGTTGCTCTAAAGAAGGTGTTTCTCTTTGTATCCTCATAATGTGCTATCATTTCCTTCGTGAAAATTGACCACATAACAAGTTGTTTACGAGAACAAAGCCCTTTATACCATAAAAATTGATCTGGTTCTACATATGAAGATGCAATACATACCTTTTGTAACAGTGGTGCACCATGTAGATCAAAATATTGCTCCATCTGTAGTATCCAATTTACTAGATCCTTTCTATCAAACTTCCTCATAGCGCCTTTTCTTGATTTCAGGAGCTCGATCTTGAAATGACTGTAACTTTGTACTTTCGGATTTCCTAGTTCTGAAATCACGACCTGCAGTAGCCCTCTGTGTCCTCTTTCCAATGCCACCAGTCTGATCAAAATTGGATTCTCCAAAAACGATTTATGCACAATCTCCCAAGATGCCCTGATTATATACCTTTTCAGAAGAGCGAACTTGTATGAAGTGCCACGTGTCACTGTTTTAACCTTCGGATCTGAAAAATATAAACAAGAAACTACAGTCCGTCCTCTTTCTATAACTTTTTACAAAATTTTAATTTGATGCTCAGAGAGAAAGTTATGACGATTTTCCCAAGGTCACTTGTTTAAGATATAATTCAGGAGTCTGAAACAACCCTAATTTCCTCAGATCATATATCCTAAAATATAGTGAGACAAGATCTGAAATTCATACTTGTGGTTCAGATCGCTTTCTTCTCAAATGGGTTTTTGTTTTACCTTCTAAAACTTCGTAGCAACAAAGTTATAGCAAAAATGCCACGATGACCTGTTTGGAGCAGAGAAACCCTAGAATCCAAAGCTCTGATACCAAATGTTATGGAACCAGCTCACAAAAGATAGAAAAGATAGATGAACGCCTTAGAAATAAGTCTCTTCGAGGGGGCAACCTCCTTTACATTACAAAAATGAACAATTCTTTGATGATACAAATGATAATACCCTCATTTCTATATATAGGAGCCTCGCAGGAGTCATAATATAATGAGAGTCGACATAACAATAATAATGTAAGGGCACAATAATAACAATAATGGACTTCTATGGGGCACAATAATAACAATATGTGGACTACATGGGCACAACAATATAATAAGGGGGTTGTACAAATAAAAATAAAGTGTTACACTAGTAATAGAGGGACCTAACATTGATTTATTCCTACCTACTTGTTCTATTAATTAACAAGTTATTTACCATGTAAATACTGGAAATAAATACAAGTACATGCTCAACACATTACAGATCATCAACTGAAGGAAACAAAACAAGCACAGAAGTGACATCGTTGTTTTTGGACCAATGTCCCTGGAAAAACCCAATGTGGGAAAACCAGTGCAGCTATCTGAGGGTTTTATTATTATGCAATTTCTGAATACAATCTAGGTGCCAAAACTGACTCACCCAATAGAGAATAATCTCAGCAGTAGTAACTCTCCTTCGGAGACAGATGCTCCGGCTGAAAACCTGGATAAACACTCTGGCAACTCCTCAGCTCCAATCTACCCCACGAAAAACCCCAGTGTCAGCCTCTTCTGCCCTTTGCGTCAACTTTCCCGTCAGTTCCAACAGTTTCGACTTCTGCCCTCCGCGTCAGCTTTCCCGACAATTCCCACAGTTTCGACTTCTGCCCTCTGCGTTAGCTTTCCCGGCTATTCTGGTAGTTCCTGTTGTTTCCGGCAGTTCCAACTTTTGCCCTCTGCGTTAGCTTTCCCGGCTGTTCCTGATAGTTCCAGCTTCCCGGCAGTTTCAGCTTCTGCCCTCTGCATCATCTTTCCTAGCTGCTGCACTGATCCTCCTGACACCATCTCTGCCTCTCTGCTTCTGTATTCGCTGCCCCTCAGCTGCAACTCTTGATCACTCTCTCAACTTTCCCAGCAAACCCAACCCCAAAAAGTCGAAATCTTGATCTCTTGGTGTATACTCCAAGTGACCCTCAAGCCTGCTCTTATACTTTTCTCGTTGACAAATCAACGACTGAGATTAAGTCCCTAATCAATGGCTAAGATTAGATATGGCTTGATCAATGACTTTTGGACCATTCTAACACAGTTTTATATTAATTTACATTAATATTTTAATTTCCCTAAGTTTAGACTTAGAGACTCCATTAAATTTATTAATTATTTTAATATCTCCCAAACTGTTTAGAATCTGCCCAAACCCTTTCTGGGTATTGGAGATCTCATGTGCCTTAGCCTCTCCACCAAATTTCGTGGCTAGAGCACATTCGATGCTACCCCAAATCAACACTCCCTCTTAGCGAGCACTGTGCTCTAGCAATACTCCTCACTGAGTATTACTTTGATCATCTGGCATCGATCCTTGATGCTAGGCCTGCTGCTCATCATCTGCACTATTGCATCCTATATTGCCACCCATGGCTCTGCCACTGCCACTGCTGCATCTGTACGACAGCTCCCTTTGCATCTGTGTTGATGCCCACGGCCCTACCACTGCCAATGTTGCGTCTGAACTGCATCGCCTCTCATCATGTTGCCCATAAGACCACCACTGCTAATTGTTGCACTACAACTCAGTTACTGAGAAGTAACTGATCTCCCAACTCTAACATCTTTGTCAAGCTAGAGACACTCCCGATGCTGAAGCTCCCTCTGTCGCTGACAAGTGCTCCCTCTCTGACCTCTGCGTTGCTGCAACAACTCCCTATATCTCGCACTGTTGCACGCCTCTTTGTTCCATCTTGCACTGGTGCAACACTCCTGTGCCTCTCTCACTATTGCAGCCTGCTAGCCTCGCATTGTCCTAGGTATCCTGCACTGTAGCTCCCTCTGTCGCTCCCTCTGCATCTGTCTCTACTGACATCGCCAGTAATGCTACTCCTCTTCGGGGCTCTCATTGCAAGGTCTAATCCAAGAGGCTTGGTACCTCAAGGATCCTACCCCTCATCGTTTGTAGTCTGCCTGACTACAACCCGATGTCTCCCCACTTCTTCTCAAATGGCACATGAGTACTCATAATGGACAGGGTCCTAACCTTCGAGACCACAAAGTTGGACGCTCCATCTAGCCTATCCTGATCCCACATCCCATTCACGACCATCTCTGTACTCTTCTCTGTCGACTCCTCTGAGCCTCTCTACTTCCCGCCTGGAAGTTCTCGGTTCGGCTCCTGCTAAGTCTCTCTACTTCCCGTCCGGAGGTTCTCTTCTGGACTCCCTCTAAGTCTTGATTTCCCTTTTAGAAATCCTTCTACCAACCATCAAGTTGCCCCTCTTCGATCGTCTATGCAACTGCACCACTGATCTGGATTCCTTGGCTAGAAATTCACCTTGGCAACAAATCCCTCCCCTTGGTCTTGCCCTGTTAGATACTGTTCTGACTACAATACCCCACCAGCTTCACTCTGCAACTTACCCACAACCTCCTAAGCCCCAGCAAACTGAAGGTTAGAGCTTCTAGGCTCTGCGCGATCCCGGCACCAGCAAAATTCGCACCTCTTGGCCATGGGCATCAATCCTTCCTGACTGAGAAAGAAGACCGGGCACTGAATAGGTCGAGTATGCTCCCCTTTGCCACTGCGCTAATCCTCTTCCTGGCTAAAATTTGATGACGTAGGCACTGCATCACCCCTCCTTATTGCTTCTCTGCTAGGAACAACTTCTGTCACTCGGGACAACTGTTTTTTGTTGCTGCTACTGCTCTGCTTGGCTAATGTCCTCAGTGATCTTGTGATCTGCAACTATGCTCTGATACCATGTTGGAATTTTGTAAGTCTAACCTGTTAGAAAAACTTCACGTACTTTCTGACTTATTCCTACCTACTTGTTTTGTTAATTAACAAGCTATTTACCATGTGAATACTAGATATAGATACAAGTACATGCACAACACATTATAGATAATCAACTGAAGGAAACAAAACAAGCACACAAGTGACACCATTGTTTTTGGACCAATGTCCCCGAAAAACCCAATGTGGGAAAATTGGTGGAGCTATGTGAGGGTTTTATCATTATGCAGTTTCTGAATACAATATGGGTGCCAAAACCGGCTCACCCAATAGAGAATAATTTCAGTAGTAGTACCTCTCCTTCAGAGACAGATGCTCTGGCTGAAACCCCGGATAAACACTCCAGCAGCTCCTCAACTCTAATCTGCCCCACGAAAAACCCCAGCGTTAGCCTCTAGGGACTACGTCAGCGTCATCTGCCCTCTGCGTCAACTTTCCCGACAGTTTCAGTTGTTCTCGGTAGTTCCGGCTTCTGCCGTCTGCGTCAACTTTCCCAACTGTTCTAGCAATTCTCGGCAGTTCCAGCTGTTCCTAGTAGTTTCGGCTTCTGCCCTCTGCATCAGCTTTCCCAGCAATTTCGGCTTTTGCCCTCTACATCAGTGTTCTTGACAGTTCCCGTCAGTTCCGACTTCTACCCTCTGCGTCAGCTTTCCTGGCTGTTGCGCTGATCCTCTCGACACTATCTCTACATCTCTGCTTTTGTATTCACTGCCCCTTAACTGCAATTCCTGATCACTCTCTCAACTTTCTCAGCAAACCCAACCCCAGAAAGTCTAAATCTTGATCTTTTGGTGTATACTCCAAGTGACCCTCAAGCCTCCTCTTATACTTTTCTCGTTGACAAATCAACGACCAAGATTAAGTCCCTAATCAACTGCTAAGATTAGATCTGGCTTGATCCATGACTTTTGGACCATTCTAACACAATTTTATATTAATTTACATTAATATTTTAATTTCCTTAAGTTTAAACTTAGTAACTCCATTAAAAATATTAATTATTTTAATATCTCCCAAACTGTTTAGAATCTGCCGAAACCCTTTCTGAGTATTGGAGATCTCATGTGCCTTAGCCTCTCCACCAAATTTCATGGCTAGAGCACATCCAATGCTACCCCAAATCAACAGTTGGACTGGTTTTGGCCTGTTAGCTCTGCTATACAACGAAGATTTTCTAAGGTCAGAGACAGGCTTGGTCTGCTTGGTTGTGCTCAAAAGGACTCCACATCGGTCACTGTCTCCCTTTCTTCCCCTATCCCGCCTATCCTCCTTCAGCTCTATTTCCTTTGTTTTTCCTCTAAACCCTGCAAAATGGCCCTTTCCAACCTTAAGCCCCGGGCGCTTAACCCATGAACCCGCGCCCATATGACCCACCGCCATAATCACAACCGTTGATCGTTGCACCCCGATCTAATGGTTCCCCGCCGCTAATAACTTGCCTGTTGGTTTTCCAACCGTCCGATCATCTACTGCGCGATCTGACGGCATCCGCTTCCCCCGCTGCCAAAACATAGCCGCACGTTAACTTGCGATCGGAGAGGTTTTGGTCCCATCACATCCGCCACGTGTCACCCGATAACTCACATTGCTATCCCTTGTACAATTACTGCCCGACCTCCGATAGCGGTGCGAGCATTACCGCTTATCGCTTAAACCCGCTCTCCCAACCCGATAATCTCCGTGCATCTTCCGCGCCCAGCGGCCGTTGGATCTGCCTACCCGAGATCCAATGACCTATGGTCACCCCGCTCTCATATCTCCTGATATCTTCTGTAAACCAATCTCTGTCGTCCATTTGCGAGATCCAACGACTCACAATCACTCTGCCCGTTTCCTCTCGATTTCTCCCGCTAAGCCATATCCGCCGTCCATCTGTGCGATCCAACGGCTAATAACTATCCTCCGCCCACTCGTACATCCGCCATGAAGTCCACACACCCTGTTCATGCCATGCACCCGAAGGACGACAACGGTCATCTACCAAGTACCCAACGCATCTTATCTCCAACAACTGCATTCAAGAAACAGAATGGCCGAGAAGAGTAGGACAAGCCTCGAGCAGTTAAATGCATTTATCAGTTATGGAATTTCATCCATACTACACTCCACCTGCTCGAGAAGGACAACAGAGCATCCGAGAAGATCAAATCTGTTCACTGAAGCAGGCAAACTACACCAAAGACTCCATCAGACAGTTAAAGCGGTTGGTGGTCAATTATGACCCCTCCATGCATAGAACAACAGAACATCTTTGTTGTCAAACTCTATATATACCCAAAAACACAATGTAATCAGGGTTGATGGTTGTTGCTTTGGTGTAAGGTTCAACTTCTGGAGACTGTAACTACTTTGATACTTGCAGCGTTTCGTCTTCATTTTCAGCTAATACAAGCTTCTTTTGTTGTCAATTGCTCACTTTCCACTTCTACTCTGTCCTAGGCTGTGCCTGTTATGCAGTTTTCATGAACTCTTGATTTTTCGCATTAGGGGAGTTGTCATCCTACCTCTGTGTTAAAGTCTTGTATGTATCAGTGAATTTGTTATTCACGTTTTTGTTTACTTAGTGACAGAGAGTTGTCATCCTGTCTGTGCATTAGGAAACAGATTTGCAGACCTCTTTACTGGTTGCAGCCGGCCATCACAGGGTCCTGTGCATCTGCTGGTGTGGTCAATATTCTCCATATTCACCAAATTCCTAAACTGTGAGTAATTGGTGGTTTAAAGCCTTGTAGTCTGGGGGTGTTCACGCATGTCTGGATTCAAGCAAAGTAGGAGTGGTTATCTGGCTTGAACAAGCATCATTCCTTCCATTCATCCATTTCCAACATCATGTTGAGTTTGTAATGTTCCCGACCATCTCTGAGATACAACCTAGGAGAGTTTCTTGGGGTGATAACATTGATTGGCGCCGTTGCCAGGGAGAGGAGATTGAAGCTCAGCTTCCCTAGGAGAACGACACAATTCCAGATTTTGATGATAGACAAAGTCTGGGCACATTTCTGGTTGTAATCATCTATCTGGCGACTCTACTAGAAAACCAACCTGGTGGCGACTCCACATTTCAGTTCTGGCTCAATTTGTGAGACATACCCGGAGAAATCCTCAGAAATCACCAGCTGACCCAGTGCTTGACCCTAAGAAGATTGTTAAACAGAAGAAAACATCACTAAAAGGAGCATCAGGATCAGGGAAGCCTAAGCAATGTGTCTCTGCAAGAGAAGGTTATAGTTGAGAATATATCATTTGAAGATAGAGAGCCTAGTATTGCTAGTGAGAAAATTTCTTTAGAGATTCATACAGCTCCTTTTTCACTTAGTTCCCCATTGGATCTCAGTCCAAAGAAGGCATCCCATACAGTCCATAACATTCCTCTGCCTCTGTCATCCATTGCATCGCTTCATACCACTCAGTTTACCAGTATCCTTCCACCTACCCCAATCATGGCAGGCCAACAAGCTCCCACAAAGATGGAAAGAATCATAGCTGCTAGGTATGGACCCTTAGTCCTGCCTGTTCCTTTGAATGCCATGCCTGCAGGAGAATACCAGAAGTATATGCCAAAGTTCACTGGTACAGAGGGAGTAACAGCTGAAGAGCACCTTGAATCTTTTTACAATTATGCTAATAACCTGGATATTAGTGAAGATGATGTGTGGATGAGAGCATACAGAGAGGGGATAAAGTATAAACCATCTCTACCTGATAGGGTCAAATGCCCTAAAATTTTTGAGGTAGATGATCAAATAAATCCAATTTTGCAAATCTTTGATGAACCGGCTGACAAGCATGTGACTGGGAGGAGGGGAAACAATTTTGATGGCCCAATAAATGGGCAGTTTTTGAAGTTTTAGGTTGTTTGAGGTTTTCAAGACTTAAATGTTGTAAATATGTTCTTTTTAGCGTAGACTTAATTAGATTCCATGCCCAATGGAATACTAGGCAATGCTTTTTAATCTTGTTATGATGTATAAGGCAGTGGTCTACAGTTCTTGAGACCTCACAGGGAGGATCTCCCCAGAAGGAGGCAGTGTTAGCTCTGCTATACGACGAAGATTTTCTAAGGTCAGAGACAAGTTTGGTTTGCTTGGTTGTGCTCAAAAGGACTCCACATAGGTCGCTGTCTCCCTTTCTTCCCCTATCCCACTTATCCTCCTTTAGCTCTATTTCCTCTGTTTTTCCTCTAAACCCTGCAAAATGGCCCTTTCCAAACTTAAGCCCCAGGCGCTTAACCCATGAACCCGCGCCCATACGACCCACCGCCATAATCGCAACCGTTGATCGTTGCACCCCGATCTAACGGTTCCCCGCCGCTAATAACTTGCCCGTTGGTTATCCCGTCATCCGATCATCTACCGTGCGACCCGACGACATCCGCTTCCCCCACTGCCAAAACATAGCCGCACGTTAACTCGCGATCAAAGCGGTTTTGGTCCCATCACATCCACCACGCATCACCCGATAACTCGCATCGCTAGCCCTTATACGATTGTCCCCTGACCTCCAATAGCGGTGCGAGCATTATCGCTTACTGCTTAAACCCGCTCTCCCCGCCCGATAATCTCCGTGCATCTTCCGTGCCCAGTGGCCGTTGGATCTGCCCGCACGAGATCCAACGGCCTGTGGTCACCCCGCTCTCATATCTCCCGATATCTTCTGTAAACCAATCTCCACCATCCATCTACGAGATCCAACGACTCACAATCACTCTGCCTATTTCCTCCTGATTTCTCCTGCTAAACCATATCCGCCATCCATCTGTGCGATCCAACGGCTAATATCTATCCTTCGCCCACTCGTACATCTGCCATGAAGTCCACACACCCTGATCATGCCATGCACCAGAAGGACGACAACGGTCATCTACCAAGTACCCAACGCATTTTATCTCCAACAACTGCATTCAAGAAACAGAATGGTCGAGAAGAGAAGGACAAGCCTCGAGCAGTTAAATGCATTTATCAGTTATGGAATTTCATCCATACTACACTCCACCTGCTCGAGAAGGAGAACAGAGCATCCGAGAAGATCAAATCCATTCACTGAAGCAAGCAGACTACACCAAAGACTCCATCAGACAGTTAAAGCAGTTGGTGGTCAATTATGACCCCTCCACGCATAGAACAACAGAACATCTTTGTAATCAAACTCTATATATACCCAAAAACACAATGTAATCAGGGTTGATGGTTGTTTCTTTGGTGTAAGGTTCAAC
Source organism: Pinus taeda (assembly GCA_000404065.3). Taxonomy (NCBI): domain Eukaryota; kingdom Viridiplantae; phylum Streptophyta; class Pinopsida; order Pinales; family Pinaceae; genus Pinus; species Pinus taeda. Next base: position 35,120 of record APFE030464747.1, on the reverse strand, counting down.
TTCTAGAGACTGTAACTACTTTGATACTTGCAGCGTTTCGTCTTCATTTTCAGCTAATACAAGCTTCTTTTGTTGTCAATTGCTCACTTTCCATTTCTACTCTGTTCTAGGTTGTGCCCGTTATGCAGTTTTCATGAACTCTTGATTTTTAGCATTAGGGGAGTTGTCATCCTACCTCTGTGTTAAAGTCTTGTTTGTACTAGTGAATGTGTTATTCAGGTTTTTGTTTACTTAGTGACAGAGAGCTGTCATCCTGTCTGTGTATTAGGAAACAGATTTGCAGACCTCTTTATTGGTTGCAGCCGGCCATCACAGGGTCCTGTGCATCTGCTGGTGTGGTCAGTATTCTCCATATTCACCAAATTCCTAAACTGAGAGTAATTGGTGGTCTAAAGCCTTGTAGTCTGGGGGTGTTCACGCATGTTTGGAGTCAAGCAAAGTAGAAGTGGTTATCTGACTTGAACAAGCATCATTCCTTCCATTCATCCATTTCCAACATCATCTTGAGTTTGTAATGTTCCCGAGCATCTCTGAGATACAACCTAGGAGAGTTTCTTGGGGTGATAACATGGCCAAAAAAACCATCTAAATCTGCCAAGCTAAGTTGACTCATCCAAGTCTAATAATACGGCTTTCACCATCCTTGTATATTTTAGAAACACAATCATAGCAATAGCAAGGGAAAGAAGTTACATCCATAGGAGAATGGCCACCTCAATGTCAAGCCTATCACCCACAAGCAAGTTATAAATGACATTATTTCCCTCAAAAATGGATTTCCTAAAAAAGATGAAGAAAATTCCATAATCTTCCCTCAAACTCTCATCTTGTGTAGAAAATGTAGGGATCCTTAGTGCTCATTCTGATTGATTATACTATATCTCTCCATTAGAATTTTTTATGTTCCACGATGCCACTACAATCCATATGTATTTACACTATGGCTATGTAGCAAGAAAGGATGAGGTGCGAAACAGATGCATCATTCACAATGGAAGGAGTAGAGGAGGGAAATCCATTCCCTAACATGATGGTTAGTGATCTTTCACTACGCTTTGAGTGTTTTCAAACAACATCAAATTATCAATGCTATTGGCACCTAGCTGCAATTTCTTCAGCTTTACATCTATACCATAAAGAAGTCAACACGCAAACAACCGAATAGCCTAGAGGTCATAGATATGAGGTAAGTTGATCACTGTGTGTCTCTATTTCCTCATCTATTCCTTGTGTTCTAAACAGGAAATAATCCCAACAAAACATGTTGCTTTTATACGGTAAAAAATGTACATATCATATGTCTATCCAGAGTTTTTATTTTTCTAGCTTGTTTCTGCGGTTCCAAATGAAGAAAAAGAAAATGGATGGAATTCTTTACCTTCCATAATATTATTTTCAAACCAAAACTTTTAAATGTTTCGCCTTCAAATCAAGAACTTTTTCAAGGCCTATAGGAAATAAGGGTATGCTTTTTCTAGGGATAAATCAATGTAAAGGCTTCCCCTGCACCCTCCTATAACATTGAACCATCGTAAAACAATGTCTAGAAGTTAGTTTCTAATTAGGTTAGAAGATCTAGCACTATCTATATCCACAAACAAAACAAATTTATGCAGAGTTGAAGATATTATCTAGGAAGATGAAAGCAGCAGGATATGTCCACAGTACAAAATTTGTTTTGAGTAATGTGGAGGAGGAGCAGAAAGAACAGGTTCTTCGTTACCATAGTGAAAAATTGGCAGATTTCGTTTGGGCTCATCAACACATCATTAGGGACTGTGATTCAAGTTATCAAGAACCTTAGAGTCTGTGTTAACTTCCAATTTACAACAAATTTCATCTCTAAGATTGTCGCACAAGAAATTGTTCTAAGAGATACAAACTGTTTCCATCATTTCAAGGATGGGCAATGTTCTTGTGTGTTGATTTGGGGTAGCATCGAAGGTGCTCTAGCCACGAAAATTGGTGGAGACGCTAAAGCACATGAAGTCTCCAATACCTAGAAATGGTTTGGGAAGAATCTAACCAGTTTGGAAGATATTAAAATAATTAATATTTTTAATGGAGTCCCTAAGTCTAAACTAAGGGAAAATAATATATTAATGTGAATTAATATAAAACTAAGTTAGAATGGTCCAAAAGTCATGGATCAAGCTATATCTAATCTTAGTTGTTGATTAGGGACTTAATCTCAGCCGTTGAATTGTCAACAAGAAAAGTATAAGAGGAGGATTGGGGGTCACTTGGAGAACACACCAAGTTGATCAAGATTTCGATTTTCTGGGGCGGGGTTTGCTAAGAAAGTCGAAAGAGTGATCAGAGTTGCAACTGAGGGGCAATGGATACATAAGCAGAGAGGCAGTAATACCAAGGGGGTCATCGCAGAAGCCGGGAGAGAGGGACACAGAGCCAACCAGGGCTCACACAGAGGTAGCCAAGAGCTGCACAGTGCCTTAGAGAGCCAGTGTGGATGACGCAGAGGCTCTAAGGGATGAAGCAGTGCCTCCAGAGGCTGATGCAGAACGAGCTAGGGTGACACTGGGTAAACAATGGGCCAGAAGGGGTTGATGCAGTCCCTAGAGACTGACGCTGGGGTTTTCATGGGGCGGATTGGAGCTAGGAGCTGTCAAAGTGTTCATCCGGGGTTTCAACCGGAATATCTGCTTCCGAGTAGAGAGGTACTACTGCCGAGATTATTCTCTGTTGGGTGAGCCGGTTTTGGCACCTAGATTGTATTAAAAAACTGCATAATAATAAAACCCTCAGATAGTTGCACCAGTTTTCCCACATTGGGTTTTTCATGGGACATTGGTCCAAAAACAACGGTGACACTTGTGTGCTTGTTTTGTTTCCTTCAGTTGATGATCTGTAATGTTTTGAGCATGTACTTGTATTTATTTTCAGTGTTTACATGGTAAATAACTTGTTAATTAATCAAAACAAGTAGGCAAAAATAAATCAGAAAAGTACATGAAGGGTTTCTAACAATTAAACTTAGAAATTCCAACACGGTATCAGAGCGTGGTTGCAGATCACAGGAGAACTGAGGACATCAGCTGAGCAGAGCAGCAGAAAATAGTTGTCCCGAGTGATAGAAGTTGTTCCTAGCAGAAAAGCAACAAGGAAAGGGTGACGCAGTGCCTGCGTCATCAAGTTTGAGCTGGGAAGAGGATTAGCGCAGTCGCAGAGGGGAGCAAACTTGACCTACGCAGTGCCCGGTCATCTTTCTCAGTTAGGAAGGATTGACACCCGTGGCCAGGAGGTGCGAACTTTTTTGATGTCGGGGTTGCACAGAGCCAAGAAGCTCCAACCTTCAGTTTGCTGGAGCTTAGGCGGTTATGGGTAAGTTGCAGAGTGAAGCTGGTGGGGTACTATAATCAGAACAATACCTAACTGGGCAAGACCAAGGAGGAGGGAGTTGCTACCGAGGATTTCTAGCCAAGAAATCCGGACCAGTGGTGCAGTTGCACGAATGATCAGAGTGGGGGTATCTCGACATTGGCAGAAGGGTTTCCAAGAGGGAAATCGAGGCTCAGAGCGAGTCACACCAAGAACTTCCAGGAGAGAAGTAGAGGGGCAGAGAGATGGAAATGAACAGGGTAAGAGACCAAGACAAACTAGACGGATCCTCAAACTTTGTAGTCTGGAAGGTTAGAATCTTGTTCGTTCTAGATAGGGATCGTGTCAAGCACTTCGCCTTGAGGATGATAGCGATCCCAATTGACCCAACTGAGAATGACAAGTACCAAGAGACAATGGCGAGGGCCAAGAGCATCATCCTTGACAGGGTCAAGGACCATGTAGTATCACATATTGCCGAAATGGACACGGCAAATGAGATGTGCGAGGCCCTAAAGAAATTGTACCAACATACTTCTGTGTAGAGAAGGATGCTACTTGAAAATCATCTGCGGTCATACCATATACAAAAAGGGGAGCATATAGACACCTTCCTCAGTCGATTGAAGGAGATCCGGGATCAACTGACTTCCATAGCGGCCACGTCAGACCAAGAATTGATGGTGAGAACAACCCTAAACGCAGTCTCAGAAGACTGGGAGGTGTTTGTCCAAAGCATACTGGGCAGGGTGACCCTTCCAGATTGGGAGGAAATGTGGGAGTCTCTTTCCCAAGAAGATATCAGAAGGCTAAGCAAGGCGGGAAGCAGCAGCAAGGGGATCAGAATCAAGAAGGAGGAAGAAGAGGATGTTGCCCTAGCATCTGAGGGAAACCAGGAGAAACGAAAGAAGAAGGACCTCTCCAAGGTCAAATGCTTCCATTGTGGGGAACTAGGTCACTATGCGAGCCAGTGTCCGAGGAAGAAGACCAAGGGAGAGGCTTCTGAGACCAAGGCTGCGCCAACGAGGGCGGAGAAGGAAGTGGACACAAATGATCACTGTGCCATGAATGCTCACACGCCACTTGAGCAGAAGTGGGGAGACATCGAGCTATAGTCGGACAAACTACATGCGATCAGGGGCAAGATCCTCGAGGTACCCAGCCTCTTGGATTATAACTTGCTACAGGAGCCCAGAAAAAGAGTAGCAGGACTGGCGGATGTCGGTAGAGACGGATGCAGATGGAGCGACAGAGGGAGCTACAGTGCAGGAGTCTCAATATAGCGTCACGCGGCAGTGCGAGATGCACAGAGTTGTTGCAGCAATGTCGAGGTTAGAGAGGGAGCACTTATCAGTGACAGAGGGAGCTTCAGCATCGTGAGTATTTTTAGCCTGACGGATATGTCAGAATTGGGAAATCAATTAATTCTCAGTAACTAAGTTGCAATGGAGGAGTTAGCAGTGGCAGTGCTATGGGCAGCACGATGCAGCATGATGAGAGGGGTTGCAGTACAAATGCAGCAATGGCAGTGGTAGGGCCATGAGAAGCAGCACGGATGCAGAGAGAGTTGTCGTACAAATGCAACAGTGGCAGTGGCAGGGCCATGGGTAGCAGTACATGATGTAGCAATGTAGAGGATGTTGGGCAGCAAGCGTAGCATCAGCACAGGGACCGATGTCGGATGATCAGAGTGATGCTCAGTGAGGAGTATTATTTGAGCACAGTCCTCGCTAAGAGGGAGTGTTGATTTGGGGTAGCATCGGATGTGCTATAGCCACGAAAATTGGTGGAGAAGCTAAAGCATATGAGATCTCCAATACCCAGAAATGGTTTGGGGAGAATCTAACCAATTTGGGAGATATTAAAATAATTAATATTTTTAATGGAGTTCCTAAGTCTAAACTTAGGGAAAATAAAATATTAATGTGAATTAATATAAAACTGAGTTAGAATGGTCCAAAAGACATGGATCAAACCAAATCTAATCTTAGTCGTTGATTAGGGACTTAATATCGGCTGTTAAATTGTCAACGAGAAAAGTATAAGAGGAGGCTTGAGGGTCACTTGGAGAACACATCGACTTGATCAAGATTTTGATTTTCTGGGGCAAGCTGGGGAAGTCAAAAGAGTGATCAGAGTTGCAGTTGAGGGGCAGTGAATACAGAAACAGAGAGGTAAAGACAACACCAAGAGGGTCAGCGCAGAAGCCGGGAGAGAGGGACGCAGAACCAGTGAGAGGTTCACGCAGAGCCAGTCAAGGCTCACACAGAGCCATCCAGGAGTTGCGCAGTGCCTCAGAGCTAACGTGGGTGATGCAGAGGCTCCAAAGGTTGAAACAGTGCCTCCAGAGGCTAACGCAAGGCGAGCTAGGGTGACGCTGGGCCAGAAAGGGCTGACGCAATCCCTAGAGGCTGACGTTGGGGTTTTGGTGGGGCAGATTGGAACTAGGAGTTGTCGGAGTGTTCATCCGGGGTTTCAGCCGGAATATCTGCTTCCGAGTAGAAAGGTACTACTGTTAAGATTATTCTCTGTTGGGTGAGCCGATTTAGGCACCCAGATTGTATTCAGACACTGCATAATAATAAAACCCTTAGATAGCTACACCATTTTCCCGCATTGGGTTTTTCAGGTGGACATTGGTTCAAAAACAATAGTGTCACTTGTGTGCTTGTTTTGTTTCCTTCAGTTGATGATCTATAATGTGTTGAGCATGTATTTATTTTCAGTATTTACATGGTAAATAACTTGTTAATTAATCAGAACAAGTAGGCAGAAATAAATCAGAAAAGTACATGAAGGGTTTCTAATAGTTAGACTTAGAAATTCCAACATTGTGGAGATTATTGATGGCTCCAAGTGAAAAAAATGGAAGTCAAAACATGTATGGTCTAAGGGAAAAGGTAGGGGATTCAGCATAGTTTTTAATTACGATTGTCTTGTGCTCAGAGCTAGATCAGTGGAATATATTTCATATCTCTTCTACTATATGCAGATTAAAGTTGATTACTTGCATGGGTTTTGAAGGCCAGATTGGTCTTCTTTTGGTATCCATTATGGATTGTTCAAAGTGAATTCAAAGTTCATAGCTTTGGGATTTCTGTATTTTTGTATTCTATATTTGATGCTAAAGAACACATTTCAAGATTGCAAATAAGGTAATATGTTTGAATGATTCTTGGTAAATAATTCATAGTTATAACGATGCTAACTAGCTCTTTGAAATTTTGTTTAAATCCCAAATATTTAGCAAAATATTGGTGAACAATGGGAGCCTAATGTCAGATACAGAGAAAGCTTCGATGTTATTAGAATTATTAGAAAGGTATATAGACTGTTGTGTTGCATGCTTTTTCCCACAAGAATTTTGGCATATCCTGATCATACATCATGGCCCTAGCTGCTTCTACAATAGTCCTGTTTTTCTTTTCTGCTACTCCATTCTGCTACAGATTGTAGGGAGTTGTCCACTCTCTTCCGATGCCCTCCTTAGCACAAAAATCAATGAAGTCCTTATCGACATACTCTCCACCATTATCTGAGCACAAAACTTTTATTTTCTTGTAGAATTGAGGCTTCTGTGATCCATCATATTTGTAAGAAGAGCTTCGGCGTAAATCACAACAAAAAGACATTTGTCGACGCGTTTCGAACCAACTAGTGTGGTTCATCGTCAGGACAAGTTGAAGACACAAATCAGGCTTAGCAAGTTAAATAGACTGAGCAGAGACTCCAACGGCTACCTAACGGCTAATTTGGACACAGGGTCCAGGTCAAAACTAAATTAATAAATTTAATATTCACTTTATTTTTATTTTTATTT
>APFE030464747.1:5211-27701 GCA_000404065.3 Pinus taeda | reverse complement strand
TCTAATAATAATAATATAATATATAATATATATAATAATAACATCTATATAAAAATAACAATTAGTAATAATATTATATATATGTATATATTATTTTAATAGCTAACTAATGTCAAATGGTTAAAGGATATCTCGATATGCCAAACTTATACATCGCTAATTTAACCAAATGATTAGATAACCAAATATAAGTAATACAATGCAATAAAGATATAAAAATCTATGTAAATCACATAAATAAAATTATAACGTAGACTAAATAGAATTAATTATGTAAATGGATACATGAAAACACTGAAATGCAATCTAGATAAGAATATAAATAACTAAGTAAGGTAGAACCTAGACTAAACAAAAATTAACTATGAAACAAAATGACCCTATGAGAGCTTTAAATAATTATCTAACCATCAATAAAACTCAAAGAAACCAAGATAGAAAAATCACCGAAATTTCTTATATCTATATATAAGTATGTATCTAGACCTAAGTAGAATATCAATAATAACACTCATAAACCCATAAAGGGGAATATACAATAGACATCTATCAACATCTATAGATAACTTTATATAATAGAGGAGAAAATACTAAAAGAACACTACGGAAAAGAAGAAACCCGGAAGCGCTCCAAAGAGATAAAGGAGGCGAGGGACAAGAGAAAATCCACAGGAAGACATAGTTCAAGGCTGAAGAGGAGGAAAAATACGGAATCAGGGGGAAGAAGGAAGAGCAACAGAAAGACAATGGGGCGGGGGGCGGGAAAAGAGACCCTAAGAAGACAGGGCGGGGATCCAACATCTACTAACCTTCCAGCCATCATCTCTGTTGAGATTGATAGGCCTTTTTTCAATTTCTATAGCTTCCCTTAACTTATGATGACGAAACTGGGCCACCTTGGCAATAACTTTGGCCTCCTCTATACAAACATGATGCCTAGTCTTGCCCGCATGCTCAGCTAAGGCAGAAGACTTTGTTCCCCATGTCTCAGGTCGGCAGCATGCTCACAGATTCTTTGCTGGATGGATCGCCCTGTTTCTCCTATATAGGGCGTCCCACATGAGCAAGGAATCAAATAAACTCCCTTCATGTCCATAGGGTTAACAGGATCTTTCACCGAACGAAGGGAATTACGAATGGTTTTGAGGGGCCTGAAGGTTGAGGGAATATCAAACCTTCTGAGGACCCGCGCAATCTTGTCTGTGGTCCCCTGGATATAGGGAAGATGGACACCTAGATGGCGTTCCTTAGGCTCTTTTTTCTTTAACGCATTTCTGGAGGCTTTGAGGAAAGCTTTCCGACCTAGGTGCCTACTATATCCGTTTTCCACAAAGACATCAAGGAGGTGGGATCTCTCTCTATCCATGCTCTCATCGTCTGAAATCCTGGGGGCACGAGTAGCTAGGGTGTTAAGAACCCCCATCTTCTGAGCCGGGAAATGGTGGGAATCGGCGTGAAGATACTGCTCCGTGTGAGTTTTCTTACGAAACACATAGTGGGAGAGAGAGTCGTCCTCCTTCTTAGAAATAAGAATATCCAGGAAAGGGAGGCTACCATTGACCTCTTTTTCCATGGTGAACTTAATAGCTGAGGACTGGCCATTGAGGTGATTAAAGAAGAGATCCAGCTCCTCGTGGCCATGGGACCAGATGACATTCGTGTCATCTACATACCTTTTCCAAAGCTTAGGAGGGAGACGAGCCGAGGCTAGAGCTTTGGCCTCGAAATCTTCCATAAAAATATTTTCCACAATCGGGGAGAGGGGGGAACCCATGGCAACACCACAGGTTTGCTCAAAGAACTCACCCTCAAAACAGAAGAACGTGGAAGTGAGACATACCTCCACCAGATGGGCTGTATCAGGATCTGTTAGGCGATAGATCACTTCCAAGGCCTCTTTTATCGGGATGCAAGTGTACAATGAGACCACATCAAAGCTAACCAGAATGTCATCAGGCTCAAGCTTAATGTCCTTGAGATCCATGATGAAGGATGCTGAGTCCTTCACGTAGGACTCAGTGCGGCCAACCAGGGGCTTAAGCTTGAGAGCCAGAAACTTGGCTAGAAGGTAGGTTGGCCCTCCGATGGTGTTGACAATAGGCCTCAGAGGTGCTCCTTCCTTATGAATTTTGGGCACCCCATAGATTCTGGGAGCAATGGGATTTCTCTCAATGAGCTTACGGGACAGGGAACTCACCGAGTCACTGGACTTGATGGCGAGAGCCACTGTCTTAGAGACCTTTTTCAGAGGGTTCTTAGCAAGTTTTTTATAACTGCCACTGTTGTGAAGATGATCTAACATCTTCTTACGGTAATCTTCTTTGTTGAGGATGACCGTCGCCCCTCCTTTATCTGCCTTAAGGACCACGATATCTTCATTCTGATTTAAGGACTTTAAGGCACCTAACTCTTCCTTGCTGAGGTTCCTCCGAGGGGGTTTAGCCTTCCTGAGGACGACAGCACAATCCTGCCTAATCGTGTCCTTAATGTTATCAGGCAGATCTTTAATTCCCTGCTCCACATCGCAAATAATGTCATCTACAGGGATCTTTCTAGGGGCAAGGGCAAAGTTTAAGCCCTTGCTTAAAACACTAAAAACTTCAGGGGAGAAAGAAAAGCTTGAAAGGTTAACGACCTTACTATTCTTGGACGAGGGACGAGAGACCTTTTTGCTAAGGTCCTCATACTCAATACTAAGGCCTGGACCAACAATGTCATCATGACATAAATTACTCCTATTAGAATCACTATTGTTAATGAAACACTTATTTCTGTCAACTTTACTACTGATATTACTTAAATTATTCTTGATATTATTCTTATTAAAAATTATATTACAATTATCCAACCTATAATTGTTGTTGCTATGTAACTTATTATAAGTGCCCTTATTATTAAAGCTCATATTATTATATTCTCTAATATCGCTGTCCATAATTCCCTCCAAATTGATATAATTTGGGTTGCATGGCTTATTAATAGTATTGCCAACCTTATTGTTACAGTCACTAATAATATTAATGTCTATGTCTTTATTTTTGTTAATATGTTCATTATTCATATTATTAATATCTATATCTTCATTTCTGCTGATATGCAAATTATTCATATTATTACTGTCTTCATTTAATAAATTGTTCCTATCAATAAAGCCTTCATTCGGTTTTTCATCTAAATTAATCGTATTACTCTTACACTCCTCTTTATTTTTGTTAAGGTCATTAATGATATTGCTATCTCCATTTTTACCTACAACCTTAATCGATCCTTTCCTATCGCAGCTATATATATTAAGATCTTTGTTATTTAAAAGTTGCTTAGAACCATTACCTAACCTATGACTTTGAACGGTAACCTTATGGTTATAACCACTACCGAGAAGGTTACTGGAAAAACCGACCTTGCTACCACGACATACCTTCTCTGTCGCCTCCGAGAGATCATTGCTGCCGTTGCTCCTTCTGTATGAAAACCGACTGTCTTCTTGGGCGAATCTTGAATTGACTGCCAGAGCCCCGCAACTAGGCGATTGATTAGGATCTGTGGGCTCTCGGCACGGGATTTTATGACAGGTAACTACTGAATCTCCCGCGGGCGAGCTCGATCTAGAAGGTGAGACCTCCATGAGCGCATCCTTGACCTGGATCTTCGGGCTCCGTAGCCTGCAATTCATACTTGCTGGTGAGAAAGAAGAAGCAACTTCGTTCCTGCCTAGTCAGATTCTCCACGAGAGCCTTGAATTCTCAGAGCTCCATGGTGCAAATGTCCCATTCTTCTGTGCCATAGTTCGTTCAAGTCCTTGTCTCCATGACTGCCTATTAGTGCCATTGGTGATTATAGTTGTAATCTATACAAGTTGTTACTTTTGATCGTGATTTGCACTTTCTTTTTCCAGCTTGGGTGTTTAACGTATACCTTCTCCTTGATGAAGTAGACGTCATAGCCCCTGCCTTGAAGTTGCGACAAGTAAGTTCATCCCCAATCTTTGTACATGCAACACATTTGTAGCACGGAACCGTTCTCCCGATTCTATTTGAATAACTATGGTACCCTTCCCTACTTGAGTACACTTCGCCTTGTTCCCCATGGTGATTTGAAAGTTCACCTTCTCTTCTCGATATTCTAAGAAACATTCCTTGATTCCCGTCATATGCCAAGAGGCTCCAATGTCTATATACCATACTTCTGATGATGCAGAACTAGTCATACAAACCACTTCTTCTTCCAGCCTGGAAGCCAACATAGAGAAATCGAAATCTCTTTCTCTTGTGCAATTTTCTGAAAACATGTGCGAGTCCCTTGACGTGGATGCCTCTGCATCATGGTCTCGACCCATAACTGATTTTCCCTTCCTGTCTCTGATTACTTGCTCCGATACCATGTGAAAATTCTATCATTGCAACATCTGATTTACTTTTCCTACTTATTTTCAATAAGTTATTTATGAAATTCCTTCAATAAACATTAAAATAAGTTATGTTGTAGATATCACACCATAATACATAAACAAACACATGCACAAGAATCAACACATCGACACAAATATTCTAGACAAGAGTCCCTGGAAAAACCCAATGTGGGAAAACCAATGCAGCAAGGGAGGATTTTATTATTCAGCAATTCTTCAGTACAACGGGGTGCCAAACTAGCTTACCCAACAAAGAGAAAAATTCCCTAGCAATTCTCCAAGTCCCGACGTCAGCTTGGTTGACCTCTACGTAGCTCCCAAACACTTTGCGTCAACCCTTGCTTGACTTCGTCAGCCCTAGGACTCTCTGTGTCACCCACGCAGACCCTCTAGTGACTACGCAGTCTCATGCTGCCTCTTCGTCTGCCTCTCCTGCCTTTGCGTTGGTCTTCTGCTATTGATCCCAGCTCTCTGTTTCATACTTACTGCCTCTTGCTGCTCTCAAGACCACTAGCTGACTGGTCTCCCTCAGTGTGTTTTCCAACTGACCCTCAAGCATCCTCTTATACTTTTCCTGTTTGTCCTCCAACCGCCGAGATTAAATCTCTAATCAATAGCTAAGATTAGATTTTCCTTGATCCATGGCTTTTGGAAAGTTCTAACCTAGTTTTATATTAATATTCATTAATATTTTATTTTTTTTAAGTTTAGATTTAGGAACTCCATTAAAAATATTAATTATTTTAATATCTCCTAAACCAGTTAGTACCCAAACCATTTCTGAGTCTTGGAGATCTTATGTGCTTTAGCCTCTCTATCAATTTTCATGGTTAGAGCACATCCGATGCTACCCCAAATCAATAGAGGTCAAACCCTAGATCTGAATTGGGTCGCCCTCATCAACACTATCTGTGAGCGACTGAAACTTCTGGGTCGCTCTCACAAATATAATATGCGAGCAACTGTGAATTCAGAGTTGCTCCCAGGAGGTCTCTATGCATGCAATTTTGTCAATGAACTGCAAAGACTCGTAGTCTCCCTAGTCGAGCAATGCAAGCGATCAACAAACCAAAGTGTCACCCTTTCTGAGTTGTGTGAGCGACCTAGATGATAAGGTTGCTCCTAGGGCTACCTGGTGCAAGTGATTGAGGACTGGAACCTTTCGATCTGCCTCTGAACCCAAAGTCGCTCCCATAGGCCTCTGTGCTAGTGTCCAAGGGTCTATAGTTGCTCTCATAGGCTTGTGTGCCATTGACTAGGGACCATAATGCCCTTTTCTATGCCAGCGATCGAGATCTAGAAGACCCTAACACAAAGCGAACCTTTCGCCTATGATTTCAAACCCTTGAGTGAACTCCTTCTGTCGACCCTATGCGAACCAAGACAAAAGAGAACAGAAGATGTGTCCAAATGATCTTGAGGTCTCTACTATTTATAGGATTTCCTGAGGGTCACTTGGGGTTAAGACTGACCCAAGCAGTTACTCATGTGGTTAGGGCCGACCCATTCCATAATACATGTGTGAATAAAATAATTCATAACTCAACTTCCGCTTAATCAAATTGGGTGATCATCAGGTCGATTTTGGTTCTTTTGAAAAGAGGAATCTAATGCAATCATTATCTTGGTCATTTGAGCTGTCTAAGGTGGAATTTTACTGCAGTTGCAAAAATTAACACTCCCTCTCAACTAGGGAGAATTCCACCTATCAATATTTGTCCATCAAACAATATGCCATTTTGGAATCTTCGAGTGTCATCATCTATCATCACGGATCATCTCTTTCATGTAGTCGTTGTACTATGTCCGTCTCAAGTGTCTCATCATCACAAATCATCATTGTATATCTCAATCTGTCCTTTGCATATTCTTGCTTATCTCTTGATTGTTCTTGCTCGTATGTTGAACATCAAGCTGCTATCTAGAATCTCTACTAGTGGGCTGCTATCTAGAATATCATCATCAGAGAGCATATCATCAAGGAGCACGTCTCAACCTGGAACCACATCAAGAAGCAATAACTTCCACCCATACCAAGCAATAGGATAACTCATCACATAAGGGAGTACACCCTCGACCCTGGAATTTCATCGGGGAGTTTACCCTTAACCCGGAATCATATCGTGTTATCTCAACCCATCCCATTGCCTACTGATCTTCCCATCGATGACCCTACATCATAATCATAATCAACTTGGGTTGTACACCCCAAGTACACTCTCAACTCGAACAAAATGAGGAGAAGTATTCCCATCAAGTTGGCATGCTTGAGGGTATGATGCCAACTGGGGTATACTCTGCAAAGACCAAGAGGGGAGCAACATTCTTCGACCCTATAAAGATAGGAGAGAAACATTATTCTACCCTTGGTAACAAATAGGGTAACGCCCTGTTGTCCAGAGTTCCCTTAACCCCAGGAGCCCTCCATCTCAATTCCTCACCCAGGAGCTCAAGCAGGGTAGGAAGAGTTTTCTCAGTGTCCTCAATTAGCACTGCTCTCATCATCAGCTTGTCTCAATAGTAGTTGTTTCTTGTTCATACATAACATCAAATCAAATATCATGTCAGATCATATATAATCATATGAGTCACAAAAGGACACCACAATCATCCTCCCTGTCAAGGAGGTGCCAACCACAAGCCTGAGCTTGTTTCGAACAACTACACTATCTCAATATATGAGAGTATCTTGGTCCCAACTATAAATATGACACTTACTGCCAATTGGATCATCACAATGTATCCATGGTATCCATGTCATATCCAGATCATACTCAAACAACTCTCTAAGGAGCTTCCGTATCCTGCCTCACAGCTAGCCATGCTAGCAACATCATGATCAACCTTGGTCATGTTATGGACCTCTCATCCAAGATATCATGGCAGATCATATACTAAAGCAGTATCCAAATGTTCTTATCAACAATAATCTCAAATATCAGCAATACATCTATGTAGATACATATCATAGGAGAAATATCACATTCTAAAAAATAGAACACCTCATGCAAATATTTCAAAGCATTCGCGGAGGCAACTCTATGTGAGTGAAACAACTCAATCATGAATTCATTAAGGTTCTATGCACATCATATATATACAGATGGATGTTCAAAACGGAACATCAATGCTTCAACTGTCGGATTCCATGTAAGTTCAACAACATCTTGAACATCAAATCCGAGTATCCAAGGATTTGCAATTTTCATTATTCAAAAACATTTTCCAGTAGCTTTGCAATATGGAATTTCTTTCCCAAATTCCAGAAATTGATTCATCATGCCATGATACATTATTTCGGGCTTCAAAAGCCATCTCCCTCTCATTTAGATTATCAGAGGTTCATCACCTGTCACAATTAGATCATCAGGATATAAAACCAAAACCATAATCAATATCAAAGCCATACCTTGCAACTCATCATCTTGACTTCATTAGATAAGGACATCTGTAAGGCTTGATGTTTGGAGGAACACTTCCTAGAATCAAGTGAATAGCATGATCATGATCATGAATAGGTGGGAGGCCTTTGGGAGTCTCAAACACCTTGGAATGATTGTCCAAGGCTTTTTGGAGATATGGAGAAATAGATGATTTCGATGTTTGAACCTCTAGTGAGAATAATTGTGCAATTACGCCCCAATGTTATTTCTTTAGAATCTTTGTCATGCCATTAGAGTTGATTATCTTTCCTGGTTTCCCTACGATACCCCTTAATTCAACTAACTTTCCTTCCAAGATAAATTTCAAGAAAAGTTCTTGAAAATTGAAAGCTATCGTCCCCAAATATTGTAACCATTGGACTCCTAGTACAACATCAACACCACCCATTGGAGTGAGTGACGTAGAGGGCCAAAGGACTGATGCGGTGCCTCCAGAGGTTGACACAGGCCAAGCTAGAGTGATGTTGGGCTAACGCTGGGTCAGAGAGCGCTGACGTAGTCCCTAGAGGTTGACGCTGGAGTTTCATGGGGTAGATTAGAGCTGTGGAGCTGTCGTAGTGTTTATCTGGGGTTTCAGCTGGAATATCTGCTTCCGAGTAGAGAGGTACTACTGCCGAGATTTTTCTCTGTTGGGTGAGCTAAATTTGGTACCTAGATTGTATTCTAAAACTGCTTAATAAATCAAACCCTCAGATAGCTGCATCGGTTTTCCCGCATTGGGTTTTTCTGGGGACATTAGTCTAAAAGCAACGGTGTCACTTGTGTGCTTATTTCTGCTTCCTTCAGTTGATGATCTGTAATGTGTTGAGCATGTACTTGTATTTATTTCCAGTATGTATTTATTTACATGGTAAATAACTTGTTAATTAACAAAACAAGTAGGTAGGAATAAATCAGTAAAGTGCATGAAGAGTTTCTAACAGTTAGACTTAGAAACTTCAACAAAGTCAAGCTGAAGTTGCAATGTGGAAGGATTATAACACTTCCTACTATTCCGAATATTCCTGCATTGGCCAGAAATCTAATTTTTGTAAGCAAGATGGATGATGCAGGTGTAAAAACAGTGTTCGAGAAAGATACATGCAAGATGGTTCGGGGAGCACCGACATTGATGTGGGGAGTTCGAATTGGAACTCTGTACAAGCTTCTGGGTAGTATTGCTATTAGTGGGTGCAACAGTTCTATGGTTCATGAAAGTGGAGTTGTAAATCTAGTGGTTTCTGGAGAAAAGACCATGTTGTGGCATCAAAGACTTGGACATATTCGAGATAAGGGTCTTCGAATACTGCATGGTAATGGTATGGTAGAAGGTATGTCTAATTTCTCTCTAGATTTTGATTTCTATGAACATTGTTTATGTGGGAAGCAAAATCAGGTGAGTTTCCCCTCTAGCGCCAAGAGGGCGAAAGGGATATTGGAGCTTGTGCATAGTGATGTGTTTAGACCTGTGTCAGCTCCATCACTGAGAATGTCTATGTATTATGTCTCATTTATAGATGACTTCTTGATGAACACATAGATATATTTTCTTAGGAAGAAATTTGAAGTCTTTGACAAGTTTAAAGAATTTAAGGCTCTGGTGGAAAATTAGACAGAGAAGAAAATTAAGGTGTTGAGGACAGATTATGGTGGAGAGTTTTGCAAGAAGGAATTTTAAGAGTTCTGTAAGAAGTGTGGTGTATCACAGTAGAAAACTATTCCATACACACCTCAGCAAGATGGAATTGCAGAAAGAATGAACAAGACGTTGATGGAAAAGGCAAGAAGCATGCTTAGTGGTGTTGGGTTCGGACAGGAATCCTAGGCAGAGGCAATGCATACTGCATGTTACCTGTTTAACAGATCACCTTCATCAACGTTGGAGGATAATACTCTACATGAGGTATGGACTGGTAAGAAACCCTCTCTCTCACATTTCAGGGTATTTGGCTATGATGCATTTGTACATGTTCCAAATGAGAAAAGAACCAAGATGGATAGTTAATCTAAAAGGTGTATCTTTATTGGTTATTAAGATGGTTTAAATGGTTGTAAGCTTTGGAACCCATAAACAAGGAAGGTTGTGTACAACCAAGATGTGGTGTTTAGAGAGGTGAAAGATGTTATTAAACATGAAATCCTACCAAAGAAACCTAAAAAGATAGAGTTTGAACTAAAGGAGGAAGAATCAGACTCTACAACAGAACAGGAATCAGAAGAGGAAGAGCCACAAACTCCAGTTTTGGGAAGATTAGTTCAAGAGAGAAGGCAGTCAGAGAGGTATAGTCCATCTGCTTTTTGTTCAAATTTTTCTTTATCTATTACTGATGATAATCCCATAATTGTTAGGAAGAAGTGGATTCAAAGGATGGCAAACTCTGGGAAGAGGCCATGGTTTATGAAAAGGCATCCTTGGACAAAAATAAGGCTTAGGATTTGGTGGAGTTGTCAGCTAGAAGGAAACCCATTGGATACATAAAACACCCTCTAGATAACACAAAACAAAGATGGTTGAATGGGTATTTAAAAAGAAGATGTATGCAGAAGGCAAGGTGGAGAAATACAAAGCCCGATTGGTAGCAAAAGGTAATTCCCAAGTGTCGGGAATTGGTTTTGGTGATATTCTTTCTCCTGTTGCCAAGTTAGCTTCTATTAGATTACTTTTATATGTTGATACTACTTTTAATTTTGAAGTAGAACAAATGGATGTGAAGACAACATTTCTTCACTGGGATCTAGAAGAAGAGATCTACATGAAGCAATCTAAAGGCTTTGTAGTGAAGGTTAAGAAATTAGAACTAGTATACAGGCTAAAAATATCTCTATATGGGTTAAAACAATCATCAAGGATGTGGTATCATAAATTTGATACATATATATGGGACTTGGCTTCACCAGGAGCAAAGCGGAGCACTGTGTGTATTTTAAATTAATTGGTGATTGTGTTATTTATTTGGTCTTGTATGTGGATGATATGTTGCTGATTGGAAATGACAGAAATTATCCGGGATTTGAAGACCCAATTGTCCTCTAAATTCGACATGAATTATCTTGGTCCTGCAAACTATATTTTGGGCGTGGAAATTAAACGAGATTGGGCAAAGATGAATCTCTAGTTAAACTTGAGGAAGTATGTCAAGATAATATTGTAGAGGTTTAATATGCAGGATAGTAAACCGATGAAGGTTCATATTCCTGTAGGTGTAAAGTAATATGTTGAACAATGTCCCAAGACAAAATAAGAGGAAGAGGACATGTTCTGTGTTCCATATGCGAGTGTAGTTGGTAGCCTGATGTATGCAATGGTTTGCACTGGACCAGACATTGCACATGTAGTGGGAGTATTGAACAAGTTTATGTCAAAACTAGGAAATGAGCACTGGACAACAGTGAAGTGGGTTTTCAGGTATTTGTGTGGCACTAGTGATTATGGTTTATGCTATCAAGGAAGACCAGGATTGGACAGAGTTTCGGACATTCGTGGCTTTTTTGATGTAAACTGGGCTGGAGATCTAGATTGAAGAAGATATACAAGTGGGTATGTGTTTAACCTATTTGGAGGAGCAGTTAGTTGGATGAACACACTAGTAGAAAATGATGAAATTAGTGACTAGGTGACTAAAAAAGTTAGTCACCACAACTTTTCCAAGTGAAATACTACCAAAAATTAGCAATATTAAGAGACCCAACTAAAAGCAACTAACATAAATGACTTATTTTGTTCTGAGTTAAAATACACGACTAGCTAATAAGTAATACTATTAAAAATGACTAATGTGAATGACTAATTTAGTCTAGGAACAAAAATATGACTACCTAACAAGAACTACAATAATATGAATTAGTAATTTATGCTAGTCATTTTAATTGTGTCACTTCAACAATCCAAGTCATATACCTTTCTAATAGCGGTGAAAAACACATCTAAGTGGTTTGAAATTAACTAAAAATTTGTTAAATACATTAATAAGTCATTTATGTTTGATGTGTATCAAGAATTTGGCCTAGATCTACATTTTGGGTCACTGTTATCTCTGAATAATTCTATTTCTGAAGTCTGAAATATAACAGTGGAAAAATTTCATGTGGGTTAGCCTAAAATTAATTCCTAAGTTGTCTAATACATTAAGGAATTAATTTCTTGAGTTGGGTATTCATCATTAGGCTTACTTCATGTTTTAATTGCTGGTTGTAATAAGTATATCAGATCTGATATAATTCCGGAAATCACATCACAACAAGCTGAAATTTTTTTATAATTCATGTGGGCAAGTTTGGAAAATTTTCGGTAAATTTCTGGAATAAAGATATCATTGATAGCTTATTGTTTTCATTGTCATATTGTTGTTGTCATAAATTTTTTCTTACTGCTGTCCTAAAAATTAATTTCTGAAAATTAAGTACTCTATCATGGAATTGTGATATAGTGCATAACCTTTGTTTCATAAACTGAGTTTTTTTTTTTCAGCATCTATTGACATTGATATTGAATTGCAAAGTTGTTTTTGTTCTCTTTGAACTAAATTGTATCAAGAATATTTGAAATATGCTGGTGTTTTAACTATAGTATCTTCAAGAGTTTATTTCTAAGTCTTCATCTAAAAAAAGGCGAGCATTTCATTTGGGTAATTAAGAGCTTTTGCGGCATAAGTGTTTTTCCATTCCAAAGTCTAACTTCATCTCATCTTATGGTGCATTTGCATATAAGTTAACTTTGCATAGATAAAATCAATGTTCCACCAAGTTTCAGGGACGAGGAGGCGAGGGAGCGGGGATACGCAGGAGCGGCCTATGCAAAAGCTCCCCAACAATTTTTAGGAAATGTGGGGGGACATCGAGGTCTTAAAACCTTATAAATATAAAATATAAATCAAGGAATCATATAACTGAAACAAATTTAAAACGAAAAGCATGATCATTGATATCATTATCATATAAATTATAATCATACATCAAACCTGTAATTTTGTAACTGTATAGTGTAACTACTAGTCTACTAACTTACTAACAATGCACAATGAAAATAAATTATAAAATTATAAATGTTTAAAGTTTTAAACTTTAAACTTTAAACCATATTGATGTTCCACTTCCAACTATGAACACTGAATATTGAATAATATAAAAGTCAAGTCTGATACATCAGCAGCAGCTTTTGTTCAGCAAAGGAGTAGACAGAAGGTTGTTTGGCGATGGTGGCGATGTTCAATTCAACAAAGGAGTAAACAGAAAATGAAATGTGATATTAACATAATGTAAACCCTTCCCGGTCGGTCAACAAAAAATTAAAAATTGCGTTTTTTGTTTCATATAAAAAATTGGTGATGGCGGCAATGTTTAATTCAACAAAGGAGCAAACAAAAAATGAACATAATGTAAACCCTTCCCAGTCGGTCAACAAATATTAAAAATTACGATTTTTTTGTTTCATAAAAAAAAAATTGCGAATTTTTTCTAGGGAAACGACCCCTCAAGACCCCTTAAGAATCCTTAAGGCCCCTTTCGCCTAAGAAACGACCCCAATAGGAGGAAACGACCCCTTTCAAGTTTCCTCACGTACCTTGTTTTTTGGGAGCGTGGGGAAACGTCCCCCTCTCGTCCCCAAGTCCCTGGAGTGTGAGAGAGCTAGGAAACTCGACACCCAGATGGGGGGATGTGACCCCGTAGAACACTGGATAAAATTTACTTCCAAGCATAAGCTTGGTCGATAGACAAATAGATCTCCATCTGTCTTTTCTTGAGAAACCTATTTTAATAGTACTTAAAATGGTGACCTTGTAGTCGTCAAAGCCACAGTTCTCTGCAACGTCGGAGGCACTAGGTATGTTAGAATTTCAGAAGAGGTATCATTAATCACACCTTAATGTACTTCTCCTGATCTTCTCTCTACCAATTACAACAAAATCAGGCTCAACACGGAAAGGATTGAATGGTTCACATTTAAATAAGCATTTAACTAAAATTAACAAATTCACATTAGTTTTAGGATCTGCGTTTCATATAAAATAGTCATTCATCTAAGCAGCAGTTGTTAATCAATTACTGGGTATTGATTTCCCCAGCAAGATCATTGACTCTATAAGGCACTGGCATCAATCATTTAAAATCTAATCAAATCCTATAAGTCTTGCTAAATCTTAATCAAGTACTTGATCGCTTCACTGTGTCTCCCGAACTGGTTGGTTCCCAACTAGTTCTTCTTCTTTCCATTTTTCCATAGGGTCTACCCCCCTTAGCCTGCTGTAGGGAGACAACTTAAACGGAGAGATTGGGGATCGGGGTGACAGCCCCCGATCTGAGTCGTTGTCGCGGTGCCTAGACATTCTGTGCGACAACAAGGATCATCCAAGCTCATTGGGGACTATAAGAAGAAACTAGCCACAAAATTTGATATGAAGGATTTGGGACGAATGCATTATTTCTTGGGGTTGGAAGTTTGGCAACAAGAGGGAAAGATCTTCCTTGGGCAAAGGAGGTATACTACAAAAATATTGAAAAGATTTAGGATGGAGGACTGTAGACCCATGGCTACTCCAATGATCACCAACTGGAAGAAGATTGATGCATCAGAAGACAAGGATGTTGATCCCACCTTATGCAGTGTTGGAAAGAAGGACCAGCAACGACACAGATGCAAAGGAAGTTGCAGTGCAGATGCACTGTTGGGAAGATGGACCAGCATCAGCACAGATGCAGAGGGAGCAACAATATAGGATGCAGCAGTGCAAAGAATGTTGGGCAGAGAGGCTTAGCATAAGCACAGGTACCGATGCCATATGATCAGACTAATGCTCAGTGTGGAGTATTATTAGAGCACAATCCTTGCTAAGAAGGAGTGTTGATTTGGGTTAGCATCGGATGTGCTCTAGCCATGAAAATTGGTAGAGAGGCTGAAGCACATGAGATGTCCAAAACCTAGAAATAGTTTGGGCAGATTCTAACTGGTTTGGGAGATATTAAAATAATTAATATTTTTAATGGAGTTCCTAAGTCTAAACTCAGAAAAAATAAAATATTAATAAGTATTAATATAAAATTGGGTTAAAAGGTTCCAAAAGTCATGGATCAAGCCAAATCTAATCCTAGTCATTGATTAGAGATTTAATCTCGACCGTTGAAGGACCAATATGAAAAGTATAAGAGGAGGCTTGAGAGTCAATTGGAAGACACACTGAGGGAGACCAGTCAGTTCGATTTCTGGAGCAGGGTTAGCTAAGAAATTCAAACTAGTGGTCTTGAGAGCAACAGGAGGCAGCAAGTATGGAACAGAGAGTTGGGATTAGCAACAGAAGACCAACGCAGAGGCAGGAGAGGCAGAAGTAGAGGCAACAGGAGACTGCGCAGTCACTAGAGGGCTTGCGTGGGTGACGCAGAGAGGCCCAACGTTGACGCAGTCAAGCAGGGTCTGACGCAGAGTGTCTGGGAGCTACACAGAGGTCAGCCATGTTGATGTTGGGACTGGGAGAATCACTGGGGATTTTTTCTCTCTATTGGGTAAGCCAGTTTGGCACCCGTTGTACTGAAGTATTGCTGATAATAAAATCCTCCCTTGCTGCACCGGTTTCCCACATTGGGTTTTTCCGAGGACTATTGTCCAAAATATCTATGTCAATGTGTTGATTCTTGTGCATGTGTTTGTTTCTGTATTATGGTGTGATATCTGCAGCATAATTTATTTTAATGTTTATTGAAGGAATTTCATAAATAACTTATTGAAAATAAGTAGGTAAAGTAAATCAGATGTTGCAGTGATAGAATTTTCACAACATCTTGACTTTAGTTGACTTCATTGATCAAGTAGATATGGGTTTCTCTCTACTGTTATACAGATCTGTAGATCTGATTTGTTAGTTTCCGCTGCAAACATATGTATTGGGATCATTAACAGTTACAACAGTACTCAGCGTATTCGACACAATGACAGCAGTACTCAGCAGTGTTCAGCACAGTGACAACAATATACAACAGTTGACATCAGTTTGTGACAACACATTACAGTCATCAGTATGAGGGTTCTGATTCCTAGCATGATTAGATATGTTTGATAGATATAATTGTTGTTTTGTTGCATAGATACAGTGACAGATCATTGTACTCTCTTTTGTTGCATCATTTGATGACGATCTAAGAAGAAGAACATTTGTAAGGGTTTTCCCAATAGTGGGTTTTTTCCTAGTCCCGGACTAATCCTGGTGTCTCCATGTGTGTGCATGCTTTCTTCTACTACCCCTTTTATATTCCGCTGCATTGATGATGATGGTGATGTTGTTTCTTCCTACGTGATTGCATATGTTGATGTATAACGGCGTAGATCTGAATAATGTAATGATGAAATTTGGTTAACTTAATGTATTAATGATGAAATGCAACTATCATAGCAGAGAACAATGTCACCTTAAGAAAAATTAACATGGGCTTCCCCTTATCTAGCTACCCCTATGCCCCATTAAGTGGCCTAGGACTACCCCTCTCATTCTCTAGGTGGTTTCCATTTGGATTTGGTTTCCCTATATGGGATCCTGACCCCTAGGGGTCTACATTGGCATATGTAGGGTGTGCATAGAGAGCCATGGACCTCCACAGCAGCAGACAACACTCCACAGATCTTCATGGATGTTCAAAGACTACTAGCGATCCACATTTGGGATGATAGTGATATTCTTGGTACACTATCCCCAACAGGCTCCTCACAGGAGCCCCACACTCTTGTCAGGTGTCCCAGCACTTGTACGATGTCATGGCAGCATTCATTCCACAATTTGGACCATTATAGAGGATCTATAGGCATCTTCGATTCATATGGAGACTCATGGGGTCATTGATGTGCCTTCAGACCCACTGGGAGCACCACAAGTCTACTACTTGGAGAACAAGGGGCCACCCCCTTGTCCATCACATTCTGAGGAATTTATTCCTCAATGTGGTACTTCATGATACTATTGAGCCTTTGGAGGGCCCTACGACACGCACATTCTATTATTTGATCCTTTGTGAGGCTTATTTTTACATTTGTGAGCTAATTTGGTGGGCTTGTCACCAAGGGGGGTTATTATTTGCACATTATTTTATCATTAGGGGCTAATGTAGACCCATAGGCTAATTCGAACTCCTTATGACGCTAAATAATTGATGTTAGATCCATTCATTTGGATCATCATTTGACTTGGGATCTCTCTAATATAGAGAACTTCGCATTTTTTCCTTGGAGGATATTTTTGGGAGATGGATGAATTTTGACGTATGGATTTGGGCTATTTATCGTGGTTTGGAGCTTTGTCTTGTAAATGAAATGTTGGTTGGATATCTCCTATAATGTTGTAAGTAAATTTTGATGTTATTATTCTTGTTGCTACATACTGCTAAAATTAGGGCTAGTTGTTGCATGATTGAAATGTGGATTTGAGCATGTTTTAGCTAATTTAATGTATGGGCCAATGTTATATGAACGAAATGTCCTAGAGATTATTTGTCTCAATAAGCTTGCGTCATTTTCTTTGAAGTATAAATGCTTGAAGGTCACTTTTCTTTTCTTTCTTTCAACATTAGATGAAGTTGACTTTCTAGGCCTCCTTGATTAAGAAACCAAATCTTTACTCATCATCGTCCTTGACTCCATATCCCCAAGTGAATTAGGCACTGGTCCCTTAAAGGAGTGATCATTTTGACCCTCTTTTTACCATTTTCCCATTTTTCCCCAAGTCTAGCCCCATTAGGTCAATTCGGACATCAATTTCCCAGGAATTGACCCAAGGAAAAACTTCGATCTCCTATAGGCTATTGCGCTGGTGGGACCCCTCCCTCTCCTCCAAATTTGAGGCAATTCTAACATTAGAATCTCTAGGAATCCCAAACCCTAGCTCTAGGATCGAATGTTGCCTAAGCATACCCAAGGCTAGACCTCAATAGGATCAATTCAACCTTTTGAAGTAAAAATTCTTGTTTGGTTATTTCCCCTCACCTTGCCTAGGATAGGAACATCATTGGTTGTTGCATTCCATCCCCAAACCTAGGCTGGGTCCACTTGGCCCTATGTGGTCCCACTTCTCAATAAAGATTCTTTGTCAAGGACCACTTAGGAATCCTCACCCCTTATCCCTGGTGGACCAAATCCCTTGCTTAAAGAGCAAGCAAGCTCCATTCTTCACTCCATCCTTGGGAAAAGGTTTTTAGGGGCACTTCTCACCCATCCATTGACATATACTTTTACAAGTGATCCCTACACAATTGAGACTCCTCCCATCGATGAAAGTCCATAAAGAGTAGGGAGACGTAGCTGTGGTGACAGTGGGCTAAGCCTCCACCGTTGCCCTTAACCTGGAAATTTCCCTCTTAGGAACCTCTTTAGGTCCCCTGCTAGTTAGAGTGGTAACAACATGTATAGGAGAATTTTCTTTTCCTAGATTGTCCTCAACCGGCAGCCAGCAGCCCCTTGCAGCCACCAGATAGCTCGATGTGCCACTATCTCCACCACCTAAACTAGCCGTGTGGTCCCTCGCCCATTTGTTCTGATTGTATGTTTGAAGGTGGGCCTCCCGACCCCGAAGGTATGGCTTTTCATTGGTATAGTTGAGTAATTTTGCTTACTTTTCATGGACACTTTTGGGCATGGATCGATGCGGGGATTCGGTGGAAAGAGTGGGCTAGGTTTGTACTCATGTCTCCTCTCCTCGATTTGGTGGCTACCCTTGTATCTTAGTCTTGTGGGATCTCCTTTACTGCCCATTAGTTTTACGGTTTACACTACATGGGAAATCCTAATTATGGTCATGTGGTCCCGCTTCCCGAAACCATATACATCACCCCTTTCCATTCATTCTAGCCTCATTCATCATTTTTCCCATCTAGGTCCACATGTGTCCACTAGGTCCAAATAGGGTTAGCCTCCCCCTCCCCTTGTCCACACCTTGGGTTGGGCCTGGAATGATGCCCCAGAGCTTGATGCAACTAAAAAGAAAAGAAAAATCATAATTTGGCCACTCTCAACAGGAAATGTACCACAAAATGCAAAATATTGTTGGGACATACAAATTTAGCACTTGGGCAAAAGCCAAACATGAGCTCTACCCGTTGTCTATGGCCATCATCCTAGTTCCTATGGGCCCTAAATGAGCACCCTCCACATTAAGTAACCCACGATTGTCCCAACCCCTAGTGGGAAATGAAATGCCCCACCTTAAAAGGGAGACCCTACTGCTATATCCTATACATTGTGCTCTCATTACCTAGAGCCCTTAGCAGTTATGAAGAAAAATCAATTAAAGGCAAAAGGCATATGAAGAAGGGTAGAAAAACAAAGGCCAGGGTAACTCATGTACCACGATTTGCTCCCTCCTACACTCATATACCCAGATGTGGGCCTCCCTTCTTATAGCTACCCTTGTACCATGGCATGTGGCTTGGAGCATTTCCCTAAGCCCCACTCTATTCCATGACTATATCATTTGCCACCTACCACCTGATGGATGCACCAT
This sequence comes from Pinus taeda, assembly GCA_000404065.3. NCBI lineage: Eukaryota > Viridiplantae > Streptophyta > Pinopsida > Pinales > Pinaceae > Pinus > Pinus taeda. Next base: position 8,400 of record APFE030464747.1, on the reverse strand, counting down.
GGACATGTCACCCCCTTAAAGATTGAAACCACCTAAGAGGGCCCTTGATTAACCCCCTTATTGAGCATGAAGACCCCTGTACATGCCAAAGCCCACTATGGAAGGGGATGACACCATGAAGTGCCCCATTGATTCCACGACTTATAAGCTCTTTTATTTGATTGTTCTAATGATTTGTTGTATTGGAGGGCAAGCGGATGCATTGGATCTTATCCAGGATTACAGGTTGGTCTCCATTTGGGGCTAGTCTCCCTATACGGGGTCCTAGCCCTCCAGAGGGCCACATTGGCACTTGTAGGGTGAGTGTTGAGAGCCATGGGCCTCCACCATAGCAGTGTGATATCCCTTCCAATAAAAATTTGCTAAGTGCCTTTCTCAATTTTTGTAAATTATGGATGGGAAAAATTTTGGAAACAAAACCTAGGAAAAGCGGGTGGACATTAAATAATTTAATGTTGTGCAGTAATGGAGGTCTCAAACATTAGACAAAAGGAAGATTAATCAATAGTGGGATGTGGGGACCACTCCATGATGAAATAAGCACCCCTTGATGAAGAAATTTGAATGGCTAAGGAGGGAGCTCGAATTGCTTGGTGAAGGGGCCCATGTGAACGAAGAGAGAAGCAATTATAAATACGAGGAAGGGAACATCATTGAGCACTTTTGATAATATGACATTTTACACTTTGTTGCTCAAGATGTTCAATTGAGTCACAGGTATTGTTTAGCACTAGAGTTCCCAAGGGGAAATCTCACCCTCTTCTATGGTGGACCACGAGTGCCACCCTAAGGAGGCAAACGCTACTTATTTTTGGAGTTGGAAGGAAGACCACACAGGCAACACAAATTCTGAGTTAGCAGGGACATAGTTCAGGGAGCCACACAGTGATTGGAGGGAGGAGCCGGAGTGAGGGGTTGTATTGTTGTTGGGACACTTTTTGATCAATTCCTGGCACGGGAGGGAGATTTGCAGGAACATAAAGCATCACCCAACAACCATTCGAATTCCTGGAGGAGGGCCTGTGTCATTCTGTTCATGGATTGTGCGGTCCTTTGTTGAGGCAACTCATGGGGTGGCTTGCAAAAGGGTTTGAGGAAATGGGCTATTTGTAGTTGGATTGGAGGGGATTGCGGAGGATTTTCCAACATTTTGCTAGAGTAGCAAACGTAGAATCTGCTACAAGTTACATTTTTTGTTTATGGAGGAGGGCCAAGCATTTGGCGCTAATTTTGGAGCTTCAAAAATAGGACAAACCCTTTCTGGATTTTTTTGGGTTTATTGATGAGAGGCCAAGATTAGTTTGGCAGAATTTTCTGGGCATATTTGAGGGGTCAAATAGGGGTCCCAATTCAGCCAACAGTTAGAGGAGCTAGGGAAATTTGGGCCGAAATTCTAAAGTCAACATTTGGCCAATCCCTTCGTGGGTTTTTGTGGGTTATTGGTGGGGAGAGAGGGGTTAATTTTCCAGAATTTTCTAAGCACCGAAGCAGCCCTAGCAACTGTTATTTGCAACCAACAGTGTAGAGATTGTTGGGGATAGCCACATTGCATGTTAGAGCAACTGATTTCATCACCTGGATATTGTTCACTTGCCTTGGGAAAGCCCAAGTGCATGCTTTCTAATCTTACCTTTGTACCCAACAATTATATCAATAAAATGGCTTAGCTCAACGTAGTTTATGAAGATTTATGGTTGTTTAATGTGCTGTAAATTTTTGTATGTGTTTTCTGCTATGTTTTCTTTGTTTATCATTGTAAATTTCCATTTGAAATATTACAAGCAGAGAATACTTCATGGATCGCCGCCTCCACTCATTGATTGCTCGTGTTCCACCTTTCGGATGACGATGATGCACATGGTTCACCATGACTAGCCGGCTCCACAGTTGCACCATACACTTGGCAAATGTTCCAGGGTCTAGTTGAGGATGTGTCTCACTGCAAGAGACAAAGAGAGGGATTATGTCATCATCCTACCCCTCAAAAATGGTTTACCTTCGTTTTCGATCCACATGGAGACCCATGAGGATGTCCTTGTGCCCCACAACCACTGGGGAGCACCATAGTGACATGCTTGGAAAACAGGGCACCAACCCTTTGTCCATTATGTTTGGATTCCATTTTCTCGCCATGGCACATTTTGGTCTTCATTAGGTCTTCTCAATGGGCCAACGACTCATTTTATTGATCACTCTACCCTCTTGAGAGACTTATTTTTATGTTTTTGAGCTATCTTGGTGGACTTGTCACCAAGGGATGTTATTATTGCACATTATTTTATTATTTGGGGCTTAATTAGGCCTAATAGGAAAATCAAATTCATTAGAGATAGTATAAATAGATGAGAGGTGATTCATTTCTAATCATCATCACTTGGATTGAGTTTAATAGCTACTTGAGAATTTCTCATTCCCTTTTGGAGGACGAGTTTGGATTGCATGGATGAATTTTCATGTTTGGATCTATTTCTCGTCTTGGAGCTTCATTATTGGCATAATTGGATGATTGGATATACTCACTTGTACATGTAAGTGATCATTTTCATGCTTATTCTTGTATTTACTTTGTCACATGGAATGTTGTTGGGATTTTCAGTATACAAGTCTGAAATTTACTGTTTTTCTATGCAAAATTGTGGAAATTTTGATCTTTTGTAGCGTTGCATCATTGCATGGGCCATGTATGAATAGGTGAATGTTCCTAGAGATTGTTGTTGTTAAATATATCTTGATAAGTCATCAATTATTGCATATCAAAGTAGAAAGACCTTAAGTAACTGCTCTCATGCCCTAACGCCATGCGAAGCCACTTGAATGCCTCCTTGATTGGGTAAATCGTTTCCAAACACCAAGTTCTCTTTGACTCCATCTCTCCCAAAGGATAAGGCACTAATCCCTCCATTGGTGATCACTTTTAAAGAATATTTCTCTCACATCTCCCTGTCTTTCTAGGCCTAGCGTCCATAAGTCACGTAAGGAATCACTTTTCTCCCATTGTAGCCATAAAAAATGATCAATCTGTTGTCCATAATTATGTTAGGGTTTTCTCTAGAGGCCCTCCAAATTTCAAGAAATTTAGACAGTGAGATTTGTAGATATAGCAAGCCCTAGCTCAAGGATCGTTTCTTGCCCTAGGTTTCCCTTAGCTAGTGTCCTCATTTGGATCATTGCATTAAATTCTCAAACGAA